>PVIU01002344.1:0-48157 GCA_004026605.1 Ondatra zibethicus | reverse complement strand
CTTCCTGATTAGCAGTTGTTGTTTTATAGAAAGTAATACAAAATAGCCTGTAGTGAAGGATGGAATCAGCTAGGGTGGTATTAGTTTTTGCTCTTTGCAAATTTATTTCGTGTTTATCATATAATAGAAAATTCAGACGAACAAAAGAATTTATTTAAAGAAAAGAAAAAAAGAACACACAAAATGGTATCATCTGGAAAATTCTGATAACACTCTTCCTTACACCTGGTGGCTGGGAATATAACCCAGACCTAAATTCAATCCCAGAAGCCAGGTTAAAAAAAAAACTGGGTATGATGGTGTGAAGTTGTAATCCCAATTTTGCGGGACAAGCAGATACCTGGGGCTCACTGGCCAGCTCACCTAAACTATTTTTTAGTGATATTTTGTTTGTGCTCTAACAATTAAAGCTTATCTGGACATCAAAGCTAGCCACTAGCTAGCCATGGAGGCCAGGCATTGGTGGCACACACCTTTAATCCCAGCACTAGGGACGAAGAAACAGGAAGTGCTATGACTGGACAGAAAGAGGACTATAAGGCAGGTGGAGACAGGAGTCACTCCCCTTTCAGGCTGACGAGTTGGTGAGGTAAGAAGGAGCTGTGGCTTGCTTCTTTGTCTCTCTGATCTTTCAGCATTTACCCCTCTATCTAACTCTGTGTTTTTATTGTTAAGACCAATTCAAATTCATGCTACACAATTTGCCAAGTTCCAGACCACTGAGAGACCATGTCTCAAAAACCAAGATGGGTCATATCTGAGGAATGACAGCCAATGTTGTCCTCTGGCCTTTGAACACATAAACACATATACTTATGCACACACACAATTAGGCTTCTTCTATATATTATGCACTTTGTCTTAATAATTCATTTTTATTTATGAACGGTAAATACCTTTCTATTAAATATTCATCTATGTCATGCACTTTTATAACAAAATTACAGTATGAAATCAGCCCCGATAACTAGCTACAGTCTTGCCCAGAAAAGTCAGTCAGGCAGCCCCCAACAGGCAAAGCACATTAGAGAGAGCTACGTGTTGTTCAGATGTGGTTTGCCTCAAAAGCAAGGTCTCTTGAAGGGTTGAGGGAGCATGAGAAAAGGTAGAAATAATTTCTTCTATTTATCAAAATGCAGACCTAAGCCATGCCTTAATGCCCTTGCCTGTCAAAATGTGATTAAATAGTATCTACCTCTCAGAATTGTTTAAAAATACATTACCATGTGTGAAGTGTTTGGCACATAATAGTAAGTACTCTCAGATTATGAACTCTTATTATTCTGCTTTCCCATAATCTCATCTGACTTATTATTGTACACTCCACACCTAATGTTACCTGCTTATTGCCATTCTCCTATTGCAGACTCAAGCAAAGGGATATATCTTGATCTGCATTAAATTCCCAGAACCCAGTTTAGTGCTGAACAAAAATTATGTTTGAATGAATGAGTGAATGACTAGTGAACTGTTGGAGATGGTCAATGTTGGCTTGGGTTGACAACATGGTTCTTCACTTTGTGCATGTGTGCGTGCGTGTGGATGCTTTTGTGTGTATATGCATATGTATGTATGTATGTGTATGTTTACGTGTGTATATATGTGTATGGATGTGTATTGTGTGGGTGCTCTGTATCAGTGGGAATCAGAGTCCTCTTGCCATTTCCTCCTGATTTTTCTTTCTTTTTTACCAGAGAAGCCAAGTTGCTGATATGATTAATGTGGTTGACCCATCCTCTGTCTCAAAACTGAGACCCAGTGGGCTCCCTGAACCTTCCAAGCTCACTCATATGTCACTGAGGAGGCAAATGCACTCAGAATCTGTACTCAACAGCTCCGCTAACTCTGTTCCTTAGTATAGCTACACATTAGGGCTCTTAGGTTCCAGCCACAAAGCCCAACTTGGGGATGAAGGTGAAGCCAGGCTCTGCAAGAAACACAGTAGGATGCTCATGGGTTGTCAAAGGAACTATTGCAGAGCTGCACCGTCCAACATCAACAAGCTATAGTAATCCACACAATGCAGTCTTATACAACTGAAGAAATGAAAAGTATGAATCTTTCTGATGTGAGATATCTCCAGCACATATTGTTATGAAAAAATACTACAAGATAGTTTGCAATGTTTATGCTATATTGTCTTTTGTGTGGAATCAGGAAAGAGAAATAAAAGCATATGCCTATTCCCTTGTGTTTTCAGATATAGAAAACAAATAACCTATCTAGATATTAGATAGGTGGCATAGAGCAAAAAGGAAGCCACATCCATTGATTTTACAGTATAGCATTTTGATTACACATCTACCGGTGTGCACTCTAAAGTCAAGAGTAACCATAAAGAATCATAAATGTATGAAGTGGGATTATGGGTGGTACAGATAATGCTATTGTTATTTTTCACATTTATTGTATGCTATAAGATGAGGCAAACAAGGAATTACCTTAATATGTATAGGAAATGACTTTTCATCATGAGAAAAATAATCAAGGCAGTAAATAGCCTTGTACTGTTAAGTATGGACTTAAGCATTTGCATGCTTTCTATTATTTATTTAAAAAGAATAGGTATAGGATAGATAATAGAGGGATTAGAGATAGAGGATAGATAGATAGACAGACAGACAGATAGATTTATAGATAGATGATAGATATACAGACTGACCATACCTTTAATCCCAGCACTCAAGAGCTGAATTTTGTTTAAGAAGAGCCTGAACTACATAGAGTGATCCTCTCTTAAAAGCATTAGAGTCTGGGCACGTAACACAATGGTAACATGCCAAGCACTCTGGGCATGATTCCCATCACTGCAAGCGTGTGTGATCACACAAAGAAACTAAAAACTGATGACCTATTGTCTTAGTTAGGGTTTCTATTGCTGTGAAGAGACACCATTACCACAGCAACTCTTACAGAGGAAAGCATTTCATTGGGGCTGGCTTACAGTCTCATTATCATCATGGCGGGGAGTATGGTGGTGGGCAGAGAGATTTGGTAGTGGATACTGGATACTGGAGAAGGGCCTGCTACATCTTGATCCACAGGCCAACAGGAAGTAGACTGAGATACTGGGCATGACTTGAGCATATATAAGACCTCAAAACCTGTCTGCACAGTGACACACTTCCTCCAACAAGGCCACACCTCCCAGCAGTGCCACTCCCTGTGAGTTTATGGGGCCCAATTACATTCAAACTACCACACCTATCAGCAATGACAATCCAAAATTTAGAAATACCCACAGTACCAAGACTGTGCTCTTAGGATAAGAGTTTCTTGGAGAAAGGACTAAATACGTATCTGGGCTGGAATATATATAAAATCTGAAAGACTTGTTTGTGGTAGAAACCCAAGAAGCTTCTAACGCCAGGGCCCATGTCTGAAAGACAAGGAGTAAAGACTAAAGGAACTCTCAGTACCCTAAAAATGGGATCATATGTATGCTAAAGAAGGTCATGACTGAAGCTGATAAACTATGAATATAAACAAACTTCAGTTCCCAATGGCACACAATGGCTTCTTGGATCCCCAACTGTGGCTTCTCACCCCTCAGAAAAGGAGTTTCAAAGCAGCCTTCTTCCTTTGCTTTGCCTGCTCTTCAGGGTAGCAGAGTGATTCCTGTGGGACAATCCTTCACTCTCCAGAACCAGTGTCCACTCCCAGGACCTCCGAAGGAGGAACTACAGATCTTGCATGTTGCCTGTAGGTTGTACCTTTCTTGCCTATCATATGACTGACTGACACCTACATCACCTTATATAGCTGAGGCTACCCTGTGGTTACCCAACAGTAAACACAGGTCTCCCTCAAGCTACTCAAAATCGTGCAGACCATGGCTAGTGTCCCATAATAGAGGAATCTTGAGGCATCGTTCAGTCACTTCTCTACAGACCCCTCTTGCCAGCCAGGAAATTGCCTGTCTGAAATCAAAAGTTCAGTGCTACCAAAACTACCCTCTATTTTTAAAAGAAGGGGGAAGACAAAAATGAAAGAAATTCCACCAGAATTCATTCCTTCGCCTTCAGAAAGATCACTGCACAGAGTCTGTGTCCCCTTCCTTCTGATCTGTCCTGGAGGTTCAAGGTAAGCCTCCTGGGTGAGGGAGGGGGCGGAATGGGAGTCAGAGTGTAAGGCAGTAATAGTCCCTTGTTTTCATGCTGGTAAATGTTCAGTGCCAGCCACAGTGGAGACACAGTGAGGGCTCAGCCTCCATCGCCCTCGATTTCTGCTCTTCCCTCCCAGTTCCAAACTATGGCCAATTCCACTCCCTGATGACTCTCAGCCCTTGGCCTAACTCTATCCACCAGCCCTCTGACCTTCATTGCAGTGCCCACTAATTCCCTCCTGCCCTTCGTTCTGCCCTCCTTCAGATCTTTTCCCCATCTATAGCTAAAGAGAAATTGCTTTTAACCTTTCGCCAAAAGATCTCCAACAGCCTGGATCTCACAGCAGGGCTTTGGAAAAGGCTCTTTTTTATTCAGCTCCTGTTCCTCCTTTCAAATTGCTCTCCCTTAATATCTTCTTGCCTGTCTCCCTTTCCACACGTCTCACAGCACAAACTTGCTTTCCTTGACAGAGTGAGCTCCTTGAATTCTCAAAACCTCATGCTTCCTCCTGATGCGGGTCCCTTGCACATTCTGTCAACAGCTGAACCCCTCTAGTCCCCTAGATCCTCTTGAGACTGCTGCTTCCACCTTCAGTATACACATCACATCACCTTGCTTAATAAGTCTTCATTGATCTTTCCTCTGCTTCACCCCATTCTCATCCCTGTTACCATGGTACCCTGTGCATCTCTACCATAGTCCTTACATAGAAACAATCATAGCTCCCTGTTCCCCACCTTCCCTATCAGGCTGTAAGCTCTGGCAATGTTAGGAATGTGTCTTTAAACAAAATGGCTGGAGAGATGGCTTAGTGTTTAAGAATGTATACTGCTTTTGCTAAGCTCAGTTCTGGCACCCATGTCAAAGCTGCCTGTAACTCTGACTCCAGTGGATATGACGTCCTCTTCTGACCTCTATGGGAATACACACACACACACACACACACACACACACACACACACAAATAGATAAATAAAAATTTTATATCTGAAAAACAAAACAACAACAAAATCATCTCAAATTGTCATCTCCATAACCACCTAAGAGCTACTCGGTCTGCTTGCTAAGTGAACGGATGAGTGGACAAACTCTCAGATGTACAACTAGATCATGGAAAATGATACCAGCTTTATAGATAATAGATCGATAGATTCTTTTCCCTGAAGTCAGACTTAGCTGAGCTGTGTCACTCTTAATAACCATGGCACCACAGCCCTGGATGGATGGATGGCTGCCTGCTCGATCCAGACATCCGTTCTGTACCTGTCCATGACCTCAGAGAATGTGACGATAACTTGTGGTGTCCCATTGCACACTCACCTGGGTGAATCAAGCAGGAGTCACATTCATTGTCCTCATTCCTGCAACATGGGATGGTGTAACCCACCACTTCCTTCTTCCCTGGGCAGACGCACTCAATCTGGTCGTATTCACAGCACTCCCTACACATGATGTTCCACTCAGCTCCAGGGCAGGCTTCATTAATGACTGTGTACTCTGCAATAGAAAACAAGCAGGTGAGGCTAGGGACTAGCAGGCATGGGAAGACCCCCAACCATTCCACCATTAGGAGCAACCTTGCCCTACCAGAGTGTCATCTTGTCTGAATGAGAGGCACTGGTGTAACCCCTTCCCAGGTCAGTGTGTCCAAAGTGAGGTGACCTACCCCAGGGGTATTCAAAGCCATTCCTTGGTATACATAAAACATTGGTTCTGGTTTTCATCTTATTTTTAATCTTTAAAGAATCATGCTTCAGGGGCTGTGGATGTAACCCACTTAGTAGAGTACCTGCCTAGCTAGTATGCAAAAAGCCATGGTTTTGATCCCCAGCACCACAAAAATGGGTGTGGTGGCTCATATCTGTAATCTCTAGTGTTTGCGATGTGGAGGCAGGAGGGTTATAAGTTCTGGGCCATCTTTGATCTATGTAGTGAGTTGTAGGCCTGAACTACAGGAGAACTTTTCTCAAATAAAATTTAAAAGTGTGCTTCAGCAAATACAAGTAGACAAGCAGTAAAATGTCTTTATAACCAATAAGCCAATACAGATTCCTTAGGTTTTGAATTTGTTTTAGCTGTGTTGAAGATTGAAACCAAAGCACTCATTGCCAAACTGCACTCCTCATTTCTATTTTTTTCTGAGATATATCTGGCTACTGTTTATAGATGCATGTGTTGCTCACTGCACAACACCAAGAGAGACCATTCAACTGCACGGTTGCATAGGACAACCCGGCAATGGGGCCCATCCGAAAAGCCCAGAGACCACTAATTATCTAGATGGGGACATTCAAATACAAGACTAGTGGCCAAGTGGAAACTATGTCATTGCTTCCAAACTTGATTCTTCCGGGATGCAGCATACCATAGCCATAGTATCTTCAAATATAAAACCAACAGAGAAGACAACAAGTATCTTCATTAGAATGTCTGGGAGAATGTGAAGGCTTAATTCTTTAGCCCAACTTAGTACAACCAAGCATTCTTTCCCCAGACAAAAAGTATTTGTTTGTGGGTGGGATATTCTTCCTTTCATTTTTTTCATTTCTTTTTATATATGCAAAAATATACCTTAAGTAAAAAAGAAAACCATCTGGCAAAAATCTATAAGAGGGATCAGTCGGAAGCTGTACAGAGCAACCCAGGCTAAAAAACAGACCTGCTAGCTCGTATTTAGTCTTCTTGTTTTTCTTCTTCCCCACTTTCCATTTCCAAAAATGTTGCATAAGATGATTAAAGCAGAAGTGGGTCAGGTATTTGAGGAAGAAAGTATATCTGTCTGGGCAAGGTCCCATGAAGCTTTCCCTAGAAACTGTCTGCAGGGATCCCCGGTATGCATTCCGCCTAGCAGCTGCTATGGCTTCAAGACCTTTGAATCTCATAGTTTAGCTTTCTGGTTTTTTCTTCCACATTTGAAAATTCCCTAGGTTATGTCTGGCTTCAACTTGCGCAGGTCTTGAACACGATGTCACAGTCTCTGTAAACTCGTGTGCATCTGTCCTGTGGTGTCTGGAAAATGCTATTTTCTTAAAACCATCCACCACCTCTGGTTCTTACAGTCTTTCCGACCCCTCTGACACAGATCCCTGTGCACTGAGTGAGGACATGAGGAAGACATCCCATTCAGGGCTGAGCACTCCTAAGTCTCCCATGCTCTGCACATTGTCCAGTTATGGGTCTCTGCATTAATCATCTACTGCAAGAAAAAGCTTCTCTGATGAGGGTTGGAGAATGTACTGATCTATGTGTATAGCAATACATCATTAGGAGGGTTTTGGTATAAAATAATTATTATTTACATAGTTTTTATATACAAAATATACCTGCTTTTTTCAGAACAAGAAAATTTACAGATGAAGGATATTGCTATTCTTTTGCCAAAAACTTCCTCAAGTAAGAAGTTGGTCACTTTCATTTAGAATAATATGGTGGTAAACAGAGGATATTAATATTTTTATCTGTGCCTTCATTGTTTATCAGCAATTAGACTTTTGAACCATGATTGGCCACTTGCTAAGACGTAAGTGATCTGGATGGAAAAAAAATCAAGAAAAAGAAAGACCTTTAATCACATATTCTTGAGGACTTATAAAACAAATTCTTGTAACATATTTATATCATAGATCGTTCCACCTTCTAAGCTAAGCACCCTGATTATGTTACTTTAGCCCAATATTTGTTTTGAAGCTATAATAATAGGACAATTTGTTGACTAATTTGATTCTCTGTACAATGAATGTCCTTGTATTCTTTATACAACAAATTTCATCTTACCATAAAATTAGTTTATTACAGAATAACAAGAGACAGGGGCTAAAAACATAAATACTATGCAGGAACAAATAATACTTTACTCAGTCACAGTAATCTAATCCAAGTAACGTTAAGAATAAAAGTCTTTCCAGAACATAACATTTTTTTAAATTTACAAAAACAGCATTGAAATTGCAATATGAATTACTCCCATGGTTTTGCAACGTTACTCACATGAAATAGATGCACACTTTTGAGAACTTTTTTTCTAATTGATAGATCTTCCTTCATAACAAAGATGTTAAACCATAAATTTGACTCTAAGCCACAGAACGGGAAACGCACTCACAGCAAGTTTCAGCGAATTAGCATCACTCTGGGGCTCACTGAGTCCTATCCTCTTTTGCCTAGGAACATGAAAACTGGCCACCATTTTATTAATGTACAAAGATAAAAATTACCTAGATATAAAAATATTTTCCAACTAAAATACATTCAAAATGGTGATAAGAGAGAAGTTCATAGCACTAGGTGCTCACATTAGAGAGAGAGCTCATGAGCATCTCTTTTGTCATTTTTAATTGTTTTTATTGAGCTATATTTTCCTCAGCTCCCTTCCCTTCCTTTTCTCTCCCCTTTTACCCTCCCCCATGGTCCCCACACTCCCAATTTACTCAGGAGATATTGTCTTTTTCTACTTCCCACGTACATTAGATCCATGTATATCTCTCTTAGGATCCTCTTTTTTGTCTAGGTTCTCTGAGATTGTGAAATATAGGCTGATTTTTTTCTTTGCTTTATGTCTAAAAGCCACTTTTGACTGAGTATGTATTATATTTGTCTGTCTGGATCTGGGTTACCTCACTCAATATGATGTTTTCTAGATCTATTCGTTTGCCCGCAAATTTCAAGATGTCATTTTTTTTTCTGCTGTGTAGTTCCTCATTGTGTAAATGTACCACATTTTCCTTATCCATTCTTCAGTCAAGGGGCATTTAGGTTGTTTCCAGGTTCTGGCTATGAGAAACTATGCTGCTATGAACATAGTTGAGCACATGTGCTTGTGGTACAATTGAGCATCCTTTGGGTATATACCTAAAAGTGGTATTGCTAGGTCTTGAGGTAGGTTATTCCCTAATTTTCTGAGAAATCACCATGCTGATATCCAAAGCGGCTGTACCAGTTTGCACTCCCACCAGCAATGGAGGAGTGTTCCCTTTATCCCACCACTTCTCCAGCATAAGTTGTCATCAGTGTTTTTGATCTTGGCCATTCTTACAGGTGGAAGATGCAATCTCAGAATTGTTTTGATTTGCATTTCTCTGATGGCTAAGGATGTTGAACATTTTCTTAAGTGTCTTTAGCCATTTTAGATTCCTCTGTTGAGAGTTTTCTGTTTAGATCTGTACCCCATTTTTATTGGATTATTTGTTCTTTTGATGACCAATTTCTTGAGTTCTTTATATATTTTGGAGATCAGCCCTCTGTCCGATGTGGGGTTGGTAAAGATATTTTACCATTCTGTAGGCTGCCACTTTGTCTTGTTGATCATGTCCTTTGCTTTACAGAAGCTTCTCAGTTTCAGAAGGAACCATTTATTAATTGTTTCTCTCAGCATCTGTGCTACGGGGGTTATATTTAGGAAGTGATCTCCTGTGCCAAGGTGTTCAAGGCTCACTAGCATATTAACAGCACACCTGAAATCTCTAGAAGAAAAAGAAGTAAGCACACCCAAGAGTAGTAGACTGTAAGAAACAACCAAACTGAGGACTGAAATCAATAAATAGAAACAAAGAGAATAATACAAAGAATCAATGAAACAAAGAGTTAGTTCTTTGAGAAAACCAACAAGATAGATAAACCCTTATCCAAACTAACTGGAAGGCACAGAGAGAATATCCAAATGAAGAAAATCAGAAATAAAAGGGGGAAAATAACAACAGGCACTGAGGAAATCCAGAGAATCATAAGGACATACTTTAAAAGACCTGTACTCCACAAAATTGGAAAATTTAAGAGATAGACAATTTTCTTGATAGTTACCACTTACCAAAGTTAAATCAAGATCAGGTAAGCAATTTAAAATAGACCTATTCACTACTTCCTTGTGAAGTAGAAGCAGTCATTAAAAATCTCCCAACCAATGGGTGGTGGTGGTGCCTGTCTATAATCCCAGCACTCAGAGGCAGGCAGATCTCTGTGAGTTCAAGGCCAGCCTGGTCCATAGCATGAATTCCAGGACAAGCCAGAACTTCTTTACAGAGAAACCCTATCTCAAAACCACCCCCAACAAAGAAAGCCAGGGACAGATAGTTTTAACATAGAATTCTACCAAACTTTCAAAGAATCATCTCATTAGATTCAGAAAGGGCCTTTGACAAAGCCCAACACCCCTTCATGATAAAAGTCCTGGAGAGTTTAAGGATACAAGAGACACACTTAAACATATTAAAGGAAATTTATAGCAAGCCTATAGCCAACATCAAAGCAGTTCCACTAGAATCAGGAACAAGGCAAGGTTGGCCATTCTCTCTATACCTACTCAATATAGTAGCTCTATAGCTAGAGCATTAAGTCAACTGAAGGAGATCAAGGGTATACAAATTGGAAAGGAAGAAGTCAAAGTATCTTTATTTTCATATGATAGTATACATAAATGACCTAAAAATTTCACCAGGGAACTCCTACAGCTAACAAACCCTTTCAACAAAGTGGCTGGATATAAGATTGACCAAAAAAAAAAAAAGTAGCCCTCCCAAATACAAATGACAAATGGACTGAGAAAGAAATCAAGGAAACAACATCTTTTTTAATAGCCTCAAATACTATAAAATATCTTGGGGTAACTCTAACCAAGTGAAAGACTTGAATGATAAAAACTTCAAGTCTTTAAAGAAAGAAATTGAAGAAGATGCCAGAAGACAGAGAGATTACCCATGCTCATGGAACGGTAGGATTAATGTTGTTTAAAAAAAAAAATGGCCATCCTACAAAAAGCAATCTACAGATTCAATGCTATTCCCACCAAAATTCCAACACTGTTCTTTACAAACCTTTGAAGGACAATTTTCAACTTCATATGGAAAAACAAAGTTCCAGGACAGCTAAAACAATTCTGAACAATAAAAGAACTGCTGGAGCCATCACCATCCCTGATTTCAGGTTGTACTGTAGAGTGATAGTAATAAAAAACACATGGTACAAGCATAAAAACAGACATATTGACGAACAAAATCAAACTGAAGAGCCAGACATTAATAGAAACACATATGGACACATAAGTTTTGATAAAGAAGCAAGAAATACACCCTGAAAAGCAGACAGCATCTTCAACAAATGGTCCTGGTCAAACTGGATGCCTGCATGTCAAAGAATGCAAATAGATCCATCTTTATCAGCTTGCACAAAACTCAAGTCCAAGTGGATCAAAAACCTCAAAACAAAACCAGATACACCGAGTTTAATAAATGAGAAAGGAGGGAATATCCCTGAACTCATTGGCATAAGAGGCAACTTCTTGAGCAGAACACCGATAGCCCAGGCACTGAGATCGACAACTAATAAATAGGACCTCATGAAACTGAAGAGTTTCTGTAAGCAAAGGACACCATTATTCAGACAAAGCAATAGCCTACAAAATGGGAAGAGATTTTTACCAACTCCAAATCCAATAGAGGACTACTATCCAAAATATATAAAGAACTCTAGAAACTAGATATTAAAAAAATCAAATAATCCAATTAAAAATGGGATACAGATCTAAACAGAGAATTCTCAATAGAGGAATCTCAAATGCCTGAGAAATACTTAAAGAAATGTTCAGCATTCTTAGCCATCGGGGAAATTCAAATTAAAACTACTTTGAAATTTCATCTTACACCTGTTAGAATGGCTAAGATCAGTAACACAAGTGACAGCCCATGCTGGCAAGGATGTGGAATAAGATAAATAATTCATCTATAGCCAGTGGGAGTGCAAACTTGTACAACCACTATGGAAATCAATATGACAGTTCCTCAGAAAGTTGGGAATTGCTCTACCCCAAGACCACTCTTGGGCACATACCCAAACGACATTTCATCCTACCACCGGGACACTTGTTCAGTCATTGTGGTTCCTTGCTGCTGTATTCACAATAGCCAAAATCTGGAAACAAACTAAATGTTCCTCAACAAAAGAATGGATGAAGAAAGGCATATGTATACAGTGTGCTATCACTCAGATGTTTATAAAATGACATTGTGAAATTTTCAGGCAAGTGGATGGAACTAGAAAAAAAAACAATCCTAAGAGAGGTAACCCAGACCCAGAAATATTGTATTATTCACTTATATGTGGACATTAACCAATCAATAAATGATAACCAACCTACCCAGACCATAGACCCAGAGACATTAAGTATAGAAGAAGGGACTGGGCCGGGGGAGGGCACATAGATCTCCTTGGAAGAGTGAAATAGAATAGATATTGAGGGTGACGTGGGGGAAGGTGGGGATGAGAACAGGAAGATAAGGTGAGGATGGGGAGGGGAGTTAGGGTTGAGGGAAGGAATTCAGGGAGAGCCATTTGAGGGATGATATTAAAAAAATCAAATAATCCAATAGAAACCTAGTGCAGTGGAAACTGCCTAATATATATGAAGGTGATCCTAATGAGGTCTCTTAATAATGGGGGCTATGGAGTCCCTCCCAGTTGGCCATCTCTTGTCACCAAATGAGGCTTCTAGTAACATGACTGGGTTGCAGTTAGTTGAGTTGTCAGCCAAGGGGATCCTATGGAAATCCCCAAATAATCGAGGCTGTTGCTCAAACAATGGTTTTCTCTTCAAAAACTGACAGCAGGGCCCCATTGCTGAGGACAAACATGCACAGTTCATTGAACATGGAGAAGTGGAACTGGTGCCTGTGTGGAGCCTTTGCCCTACATTCTAACGTCTTTAGCGAGGGAAGGTACTCTTCAGGCTGCCAAGAGAGAAACATAAACAGTGATCCAGCTACGAAACCTTGGCCTACAATCTATTCTGCCTGCAAAATAGGCCAGGACAGTGGTCGCACAGAGCCTGTGGAGCAGTCCACCAACGTCTGATTAGACTCGAGGCCCCTCCACAATGAACCCACACCCAACACTACTTAGGTGACCAAGAACCGGAGGCGAGGTAGCCCAGAGATCTAATGTAAAGTCAAATACTACTAATCTTTTTTTTTAAAAAAAAAGTATTAATAGGTTGAAATCCTAATGATAGTCTGCTGTACACGTAGATCAGAGCCTTATCCAGTCATTCTCAGAGTGGCTTCCTCCTACACCAGATGGGAACAGATGCAGAGACCACAGCCACACATTACACAGAGAGACTGAGTCCTTGAGACACACAGCTCTAAGCAGGATGTCTCCATCAAATCCTCTCCTCAGCGCTCAAGGAGCCCTGTGGAAGAGGAGGCAGAAAGAGTGCCAGAGCCAGAGGGGATGGAAGATGCGGGAGAACAAGGCCTCTGTATTAACTATGAGAGGCTCCTATGAACTCACAGAGACTGAAGCAGCAAGCACAGGGCCCACATGGGACTGCACCAGGTCCTCTGCATATATATATATCGCAGCTCTCAGCTCAGTATCTTTAGGGGACTTCTGAGTGTGAGAACAAGTGGGTCTCTGACTCTTCCACCTGCTCTTGGGGTTTGTTCTGTTGCCTTTTCCAGCTTTAATATGATGGTTTTGTTTTATCTTATTACATTTTATTTCATCCTGCCTGGTTGTTATCTCTTGGGCCTATTCTTTTTTAATGAGAAATGGAAAGGGAGTGAATCCAGAAGGGAGGGAAAGAGAGGAACTGGGAAGAGTAGAGGGAGAGGAAACTGTAGTCAGGATATATTGTATGAGAAAAGAATCTATTTCAATCGTATGGCAAAAAAAAAAAGGAAAGAAAAGAAAAAGGAAACACAAATAATAGTCAAGAAGGCAACACAAAAAGCTCTGCTGTGTCCACAGAACTGTGAAGAGCCCGGTTCCTCGCCCCTCCCCTGCCTTACCCTGCTGTCTGTCCCTGAGCACTATTTCTCGTCTTTTCTCAGCTGCTCTGACCGCTCCTCCCCAAGCTCTTGCCCACCGCAGGGCCTTCCTCTGTGCTTTCCCGTGGCCTCTGTCCCAGCTCTGTATCCCACCTGCCAGGGAGGGCCTCCCTGGCCTTCTCCTCAGAAACACATTCCACACACATCCCACTAAGATGTCTCCACCACACACTGCATCCCATTGGTTGTCTTTCAGTACACAGCGCTGCTTTTAGTCTTTCTGTTTCTATTACAGCCAGCCCTCCTCATCTATGGGTTTGGCACCCCCAGATTCAAACAGATTCTAGTCAAATTTTGTAAAATAAATTTCCCTATATTAAACATGTATATAGCCTTTTTGAAAATAGGTTTTGTTGTGTTCCATTGACGGTGCCATTCTAACTTTTTAAAAATTCCCATTTGATAAATGAACTTGAACTCCATAACTCAGATCTGGAATGTTAGGGGTTGATGCAGCCAGCAGCAGACAGGTTGCCTGGCTGGGTTAGTCTCTTGTCTTTTCAAGTGATTTTCCTATTAAAAACAAAAGGGGAAAATATCATACAAAGAATAAAATCATTATCTAAACAATATGTCAACTATTTCTACGGTAGTATTCTGTAAGTCTGATAAGTTAGGAATGCTTCAAAGCATACAGGAGAATGTGCCAGGTATTACACAAAGACTGATTTTACTTGAGAGACTTGAGCATACATGGACTTTGCATAACCACAGGGGAGCTGGAAACAACCTCCTTGGCTACCATTGTGGGGTGACTGTCCTTGCTTATCTCCTGTCCCCTTTGCATGACCCAAATGCAGCTAACTCAGTCACAGCTGCCAGGAAGGCTGTGCCAGAAAGTGCAGAGAAAGCAAGCATTGATCAGAGCTCATCAAACTCTAGAGCTAGCTTCCCCTTACCAGTCAGATCCACAGGATCCATCTTGGACCTCTGAGCCAGGAGTCAGCTTTGCCCATTGGATGATATCAAAGCTGGGACATGTTCTTCCCCTGGAGGGAGTGTCTAGAACAGCTGGCCCAGGTTTCCCACTATGGGTCTGTCTTCCTCCAATCCAGCCCCTGTCCACATGTTTTCTGCCCTTTCTGAACAGCAAATAGGCACTTTCCGAATAGCAAGGTATAGGCTCATGTCTTAACCTTCTCCATCCCCCCACCCTGGAGTAGCGTTCCCTCCCAGGTTTCCTAAAATTTCTAGATCCTGGTAACTTCTTGAGGCAGCTCACCACACAGTTGAAACTCATTTGCAAATTTTAGGGATTATCTCTAAGATGTCGTATTCTGACATGGAAGGCCAAACAAGGTTTGTTCTACTTGGCCACATCCTGTTCGCCAAGCAGCAGATTGGTTCACTTCCAGCCTGGGTGCCTCCATTTTATCCAAGAATTAATTCCCTGAAGTAATTTCACTAGCATGTCTCTACTTCAGTGAGCAAGCCCAGCTCTGCCCTGCTAGCATGTTCTATTAATAGAGCCGTTTCAGCCCCAGATAATGACCTCAGGGGAACCTAGTGGAAAGGATTTGGCAGATGCAATTTATTAAGGTATCCTGGGATGCGAGAAGGGTGCAGGATAGTCCAGATGTGACCAGTGAAACCACAGGAGGGTGTAAGAAGGAAGTAGGAGGGTGAGAGTAGGAAAAGGAGGTGGGCAGGTACGAGTAGAGTTTGGAGTAGCAAGGGACATTGACAACAGAGGAGGGGGTCGGGTGGGGAGTGAGAAGAAGTTCTGGAAACTAGAAAGGAGAAAGCGAAGGTTTGAACAGCCCGGTTTTGCCTGGAAGATTCATTTCAGACTTAGCTGACTTCCAAAGTAGAAGGTGATCAATGTGGGCTATTCGAAGTCATTAAGTCTGTAGTTATAGACTGGAAAATCAATAGGGGATTAACACACTGGGTCCACTCAGACAGGCTAAGCCACAGCAAGTCACATGGTCAATCTATGCCTCATTTCCCTACTAGGCTGAGCACCAAGACCATGGATGAACTGATGAATTAACTCCCTCATTCCACAAGCAACTACTGAGTATCGGGTATGTCTTAGAAAGGAAACTGACTACTGAATAAACAAAGAGCAAACACCATTTTTGAACTCAAGGAAATCACAGTTTGGTAGAGGGATAGAGGGTCAGATGACCCCACGGGATCATAAACTGTGATAGGAGAGACTTATGAAAGTAATTAGTCATAAAAAGATCTTTAAATAAAACGGGCTTGGGTCATTTAAATAAAGTCATAGAAAGAAACTGATCTATTAGTAAAGATGAGACCATTTCCAAGAAGACAGAACATGACAGATAGAGGTCATTGTTTCAAAGGGTCATGCAAAGCTCCTTTTCTCACGGTCTTAGTCCATGGTCCTTCTTACTCTCTCAGCTTGAAAGATTCAGCAATGTGGCCTCTGAAATGGACTTGTAGTAAGTAAGTAGATAGGGACCAGAGATATAGTCTTGCATAGGACATGAGTTAAATTCCCATCACCCACAATGAGGGACTCACAACCCCCTGTAACTCCTCAGGAGATGCAATACTTCTCCAGCTTCCACACACATGTGCACACGTCCCCGTGCAGATGCACACGCTCACACTTGAAAACAAAATACATTTTAAAAATAGACACATGAAATATCCTAGGATAGCTTGAGCTAACCTGCTAAGGAGGCTTGAGGTGTATGTAATAAGCAGTCAAGAGCAGTACCTTGGAAGTCTTCTCCATTTATTGGAATTATGTTTGTGGGAAGAGCACACTGAGTACTTGACTTCAGCTATACAAATTTAAGGAGTTTCAGGATGGAACCGAGGTACAGTTTCAGAACCTAAGGCTGACAGAAACAGCAGCAGCAGTAGACATTTCGTCTGTTTTCTTTGTGTATGCTGAGTGCCTTAGGGTTTCTCTTCCTGTGAAGAGACACTATGACCAAGGCAACTCTTATAAATGCAGCATTTAATTGAGATGGCTCGATTACAGTTTCAGAGATTCACAGTATTTTCATTGTGGCAGGGAACATGGTGGTGTGCAGGCATACATGGTGCTGGAAAAGTAGCTGAGAGTCCCACATCTTGCAGGCATCAGGAAGTCGAACTGAGACACTGGGCAGCTTTCTGAACCTAGGAAACCTCAAACCCCAGCCCCCAGTGACACACCTCCTCTAACAAGGCCACATCTACTCCAACAAGGCCACACCTCCTGATAGTGTCACTCCCGATGGGCTTATGGGGGCCGATTACATTCAAACTACCACACTGAGGCACGCTAGCATTTCCCTCGCTTTGAAGGCACTTCTATATTCTTTATGTAGTCTTCTTCAAAGTGAGCCAGGAAGGTTCATAGTGTACTTTCTTTTATGTCAGAATCACTTGCTCTAGCCTTCATTTTACCAGGGAGGAAAGGCTATGGGGGAGACCTTTGTTACCTTATTAATGGAAGCACAGAGAAACATGTTGTGGTGGTTTGAATAAGTAAGCAGCATCCCTCCATGGCATTTGTATCAGCTCCTGCCTCCAGGTTCCTGCCCTGCTTGAGTTCCTGTCCTGACTTCCTTTGATAATGAACAGCAATGTGGAAGTGTAAAGCTGAATAAACCTTTTCCTCCCCAACTTGCTTTTTGGTCGTGGTGTTTCTTTGCAGCAATAGAAACCCTAACTAAGAGAAATTGGTCCAGGGACTGGGGTATTGTTGTGATAGGCCATGTCTTTGCCTGGACTTCGGATACTTTAAGTGATGTTTAATGGGCTATACTAGTAGGAGCAAGGAAGACAGTGGTACTGAGGGTGACTTGAATTGTGGGAACCTGGCTCAAGAGATTTCAGAGGAGAAGAATATTAATATGTGGTGTAGAGAACATTCTTGTGATATTTTGGCAAAGAATGTAGTTATTTTTTGCCCTTGTCTGAAGAGTCTGCCTGAGGCTAAATTGAATAGTTTTGGATTAATTGCTTTGGCAGAGGAAATCTCAAAACATAATAATGACACTGTCATGTGGTTATTACTGTTCACTTTTATGTAGATATATAATGAAAAGGAGTAAACTGAACAAAGAAAACTACACAGCTTGCGGAGACAGGGACTACCAGGAAGTAGAACTGAACTGAGTCCTGTGTTCAAAGAGATAAACAGATTTTAAAAAAGCTTGCTGTTAAATGGAATAAAGGCAGTGGTGACCTCAAGGCAAGATCCCACCCAACTAAGCTTCCAACTTGTAAAAAAAGAAATTAAAGAAAAGCTAAGGGCCAGGTGTAGTGGTACATGCATGCCTTTAATCCCAGCACTCAGAGGGCAGAGGTGGGTAGATTTGGGAGTTCAAGGCCAGCCTGGTCTACAGAGCAAGTTCCATGACAGTCAAGCTTAGGCAGTGAAGGAAACCATGAACAGAAAGCTGGTGAAAATGTATTTGAACAAAGGGGTCATGTTCCAGTCTCAACAAGAATCAGACTTGGCAGCTTTGGCCACATGATCCTGTCTTTAGAGTCAAGGACAGAAGAAAGGGGTTATGGATCCTCCCTCTGCAGGTAAAGGAAGTCACGGAGACCAGGTATATGTCAGGGATGTCCCTGCATGGAGGCCTATAGGGGCCATTTAGTGAAGCTGTAAAGGTGAAGCCTAGATTGAGTAGGAAACCCAAAGATGCTGGAAATGCCAGAGTCATGGGATACCTGCTGAAGAAAGCTATGAATAGGGAATGGAACCAGACCAAGACAAAGAAGTGCACTGTAGTGAACAACACTGAAAGGAGCTGGAGAAGGGAAGAGCATTTTGATACCAGATATGGAGATGCAGAGTCTGGAGTTTGCCAAGCTGGCTTTGGTCTTGCTTTTCCCAGTATTTCCTCATTATGTTCCCTTGCCTTTCTTTTGGAACAGTAATGTATATCCTGTGCCATAATGTTGAAAGGGTGTAATCTACTTTTTCATTTTTACTTTACAGGGATTACAGTTAAGAGATGACCATGACTCTCAGGAGAGACTTTGGATTTTTAAACAAGTTTGAAACTGTTATAGACTATGGGACTTTTGAAACTGAACCAAATGCATTTTGCATTATGATATGGCTATAAGCCTATGGGGGCCAGGGAACAGGATGTGATGGTTTGAATAAAAGAGGCCCCCATAGAAAGTAGCACTATTAGGAGGTGTGGCATTGTTGGAGTAGGAGTGGCCTTGTTGGAGGAAGTTTGTCACTAGGAGGCTGGCTTTGAGGTCTCAGAAGCTTAAGGTAGGTTTGTCTGTCTCTTCCTGCTGCCTGCCAATCAAGATGTAGAACTCTCAGCTCCTTCTCCAGCACCATGTCTGACTGCACACACCACACTCTGGCCATGATGATAATGGACGAAATTTTTGAAATTGTAATTCAGTCCCAATTAAATGTTTTCATTTATAAGAGTTGCAGAGACAGAGACAGAGAGAGAGAGAGAGAGAGAGAGAGAGAGAGAGAGAACATTGCCATGATCATGGTGTGTCTTCACAGCTATGGTAACCCTAACTAAGACACACCCAAGCATCTTTTCTAAGAAATTCATTCTAAAAAGGAAGGAAATTCCAGGGTTGGAAGAAGGTGAACAAGTTTGCTACTTAGGGAAAACAAGCTCCTAGGGTGGGACCAACTTTACTTTCTCTGTGTTTCATGGCTAAAACTAATCTTCTCAAAATCTCAGGTGTGTTTATGTAGGGAAAGGTATGCATGTGTGGTGCCTACACATAACTGTGTGGGTGTGAAGATCTATGGGCCCTTATAGGGAAGTTGGAGGAAAAAGACAAGTGTCTTGATCTATCTCTGACTACCCTATTACCTCGAGAAAGGAGCTGCCACAAAACCAGAAGTTCAGCGTTTTGTATGGGCTAACTGGCCAGAGAACTCTAGAGGGGCCCTTGTCTCTGCCCTCCTCAGTGTTGGGGTTACAGGCATGCATAGCCTTGCCTGACTTTTCACATGTGTGCTGAGGATTCAAACTCAGGTCCTCATGCTTGCGAAGCAAGCACTCCACAGTGAATCATCTCCCCAGCTCCTGGGCTCTCTGTATGTACATTCATTACTTGCTTTTTCTTTGGATAAAATCATTTTTCATTCCAAATTCCTTTTGAAGATGCCATTTTAGGTTCATAACAAGATTCAGGGGGTAGTTATAGAGATTGGCTATCCATGCCTGCATGGTGTCTCCCACTGACAGCATCCCTCTCCAGAGTGATAATTTGTTACAATCCACTAATTATCATCCAGCCCATTTTTAATATCCAGTCCACTTCTTGTTACATATATCTCTTCCTCATTCACCCACAAATTAATACATGTTTCAGTACAAAATAAAGAGGGGGATATCCTTGTGAAAGCTTTGAGAAGAAAATCATCAATAAAGCATAATAAATATTCAGAAATAGCCTCAACATTTTGGTGACTATCCTTCACGTCATGCTTTTAGTACACATAAATATCCACATGTTGGTGTAACTGTACAGTATTCTGACCTCTCGAAATTGATGGCATACTTTAACTCAGAGAGTTTCTTTTTTTACTTCTACCCTGAACTTTTTCTTTTGACATGGAAATCTCGATGGTTATTTGAAATTGCTGCATAATTAATTATTCTATATGTGTAAGGGCTTCTCTATGCCCCCTTTATTGAAAAAAAATAAAAACAGGGTTAACCAATATCAGGAGTTGCTTAACGTCTTAGTTCTGACTTAAAGAGAGAATACCAGGGTAATCTACACAAGGCTGCTCGATCAGCACAGCTGCCATGCATTTGGCGAAACAAATGAGTAAGACAAGAAAGACAGCTGGCTGCTGTCATCATTGTCATCATCATTGTTTTGCACTCAGTGTCACTCTCCTGGAATGTGCTGGCAGTTTGCTTTAGAGTTATCTGGCCCTGGTCTCCTTCTATTGCCGATGAACTGGAGAAACAATTCCTTCAACAGTGTGCACTTACAGAGGCAGAGGAGGAAAGAGGAATCCCTTTCTCTTAGCGGAACCTTAGGTGCAAAGTTTTTACCATTATTAAAGATATAAGTGGGCATGATGGCCATTAAGGTCTATCTGAAGACTGGGGACTCTATACATAAACAGGAATCCATCTATTTCATATCCTATTGAACTATTGAACAACTGCAACATTTGTTACGACAGAGGTCCTAGCTTCTCAAATTCAGTGATTCAGACTTCCTTTCTCTCGGTTCCCCTTTTGTTAGTAAGATAATGACAACTACAAAGTCAAGTCCTTTATTAGCACACTTTGCAAGCCATGGTGTCGAATGAATTCTTTAGAAATCTGATATTTGAATTCCTATATGTTTGGGAAGGAAGGAGAGTAAGAATTAAATTCATCACTTGCTCTTCCTCTTCACTTTATTAGCACGTGGCTCCACGGTGCTGCTCAGTCCCTGTTTACATCCCGCCACACATTGGGGCTGGCTCTCGGTCTTTAAAACTCATCAGTCCACACAGTCACCATTCAAAGTATGTGTTGTCACCTTCATTTAATAGGGAAGAACACAGACAGCAAATAGATGCCTCATATTGTACATCTTTGAAGTTAAAAAAAGACAGATAGACAGATCAGAACCCCACTCTTATAGGGCCAACACTTCTATCTTGCCAATGTGGTATATTAGTTCTCCAGAGTCTCACCTCCAATTTTGCCACTTAAAAAGAAGGGAGCAGGACTGGGGAGAGGAATCAGTAGAGTAAATGCTTGACATGCAAGTGTGAGTATCAGAGTTCTGATCCCCCAGACTCTACATAGCAGCCACCTGAAATCCTAGCACTTGGAGAGCAGAGATAGTAGATCCCTAGGGCACCCTAGTAGCTAAACTAGCCTAATCTATGAGTTCCAGGGTCAAAAAAAAGCCTTCCTCAGTAAATAAAATGGAGAGTATTCAAGGACACCTGACATCAACCTTTGGCTGGAACACATACCTATACATGTGAAGCCATACACATGCAAACATGTATATAAACAGGCATACCAGTCACACACTATGAAGAACTTCAGAAGAAACACCCCAGTTTACAGCCTGTAGTTAAGACATCCAACATCACATAAGGAGTACATATCAGAGATAGAGTTCATATACAGGTGGCCTATTTCTGTCTGGCTGACAGACATTATTCCTGATTCTGAACGGCAGCAATAGACTTAACAAATATTGGAGCTTGTTCTAAGCTGGGCACAGGGTAGACTGTTTCCTTATGTTTCCATGTGTTAATTCATTCTCAATGACATGATGGTTTCACATTTTATAGTTGAAGAAATTGAGGCAACAAAAGGTTAAGTACCTTGACCAAAGATACATGGTACTTGGCAGAGCTGAGACTCTGTATGCGTCAGAAGGTAGCATTCTCATCTACACCAGCATCTGTGCTGAATATACCAGGATGTCTGGACCCCAATTCAGGCCCATTCTATTACCACCACTAGAGAAAGAATCTAGATTTCTGCTTTTCAAACAAAACAAACACTTCTTTTAGAATTGCATCTTTATTGTGCTGCTTCAGCCAGCCTTCTAGTCCATGAAAAGTTAGACTTATATGGTTCTTCCTTCCCACTAGTCTAAAGATCCAGGATGATGTCCCTGACTCCTTGGTGAAGAAATCCTTAAAAGGAACCCCACATTCCAAACCTGCATCCATAGAACCCATTCTTTTGTACTGATAGACAGTCATAGACAGGGCATCTTGCCCCAGCCTTTTCCCAAAGCACCAAAGGGATAGGTTAAAGATGTCATTGCACTCAAAAATGACAATGACCATGAAGGACTCTGGAAGGAGAATTGCACAATTTTCAGACCTCACCATTATCCACTGTATAATTTTTCTTTTTCAAATAACGTCTTTGCTTAAAACACAGAGAATGAAGAGGGAGAGAAACAGTGTGTCCTCCACAGGTTCACACATACCCACATTTCAAGCAATTTCTCCCTGTTTCTCTGACCCACTCTTGGGCTCTTCCCACCTGCTTTTAGACCTTATTCTCTTTCCTCTAACACCTCCTGTCTAAGTCGGTTTTTCTTGTTGTTGCTGCTACTGTAACAAAACTCACAAGGCTGGATAATTTATAGAGTATAGCTTATTAAAGAGTATAGCCTGGCTCTGGATGGTGGGAAGTCTGAAACCACACTATTGGAATTTTCTCAACTTCTGGTGAGGGTCTTATCTCTATGTAATAATAGGTGGAGGGCTTTGTCAGGTTAGACAGTGCAAAGAAGCTACATGAAGTTCACTTGTATATAACAAAGCTACTTTCTCCAAAACCCAAGGGCTAATCCATTTATGAATAGACCCAATCTTCCAAATGCTTACTTCATATATGACCTTAGGGATTAAATTTCCTACATACAAAACTGAGGAACATATTCAAACCACAGTGTCTCTCATTCAGGTAGCTTTTAAAAAGTTATGCATCACCTCCTGCTGCCTTTCTTTAGAAATGGAAATTCCACATCCACATCCAAAGGGAACCCAAAGCCTACAGTCTTGGAGAAACTCTCCAATTGCCTTTATCCTCAACAACTGTGGTGCAGAAATCCTTCAAGAACAGCTGCTTCTGGGCTATTTTGAATTTGAGAATATAAAATGGACAGATTTTCTTCTCCTTTTTTTTTTAATTAGCTTTGGTCAATGGGAAAAAAAATGTTGTGGGCTAGAGAGATGGCTCAGAGGTTAAGAGCACTTGCTGTTCTTCCAAAGTACAGTTTCCAACACACAATTAACAAAGGTCTGTAGCTCCAACTCTACGGGATCTGATACCTCTCATGTCTGTGGGCATCTTCACTCATGTGCACATACACACACGCAGACACAGACACCTACACATAATTGAAAGTAATAAATAAATATTGTAAAAACAGTTGATGATGTGTCTAAACTCAGTTGGCAATATAATCCAGTTTTTAAAAAAAGTATCACCTGAAGAATTCCAATGACTATGTTAAAAACTATGAAATTTAAGGAATGCCTTTAGCATCCAATCTGTAGTTCCCTAGATCCAGGCATTCTACAAACCACTCCCCTGTTCCTAATCATGCACACTTCAAAGTCATCTGAATGAGGATGCTATCAGGGTTACCATGGATATCTTGGTCTTCCACAGACTACAATCTGGTACATCCAATCCACAAAGATAGCTATGAATGCAACCCAACACAAAACCACAAAGGTACTTAAAACATTATGTTTGGGCTATTTTTTCGTGACTCTATTGAGTCATTCTTAGGTGAGCTCTGTATATTACAACAATGTGTTTCAATGTCAAAAGGTTGGACATGCCTGGACCCACTACTTCATTGCCAAGAGCTCATAAAGTTAGTGTTACTGTTTTCATAATTATGTTCACCAGTGCCAATGCAAGCCGGATTCTCCTACTAAAGACAACTGACTAATAATAGATATCAAATGCAGGAAGACAAAAAGGGGAGATAGTTTGCAATTGTAATGCTGAATCCCATCAGGTTGACCGCTGATGTTCATGGCAACTCAGGCAGTCTAACCCTTGCTAGAGTAACCTCCTCCAGCTCTGCAAGCTAGAACAAGATGAAGGGAACGTCTTACTGAGATGTCCGGCTAGTCCACAGTGGATAGCCACTGGCAACATCTCATCTTCGTACTATTAAGGGAACCTCAGTGTTTGTGCTACAACATAACTGTCCCGGAATCACTTCTTCTGCTAAACACTGTCTCCTAAGTCCCTGTAAATTCCTGCCATGGGCCCCTTTTCAAATAAAGAGAATTTAAGGCACAGAATATGTAATCATGTCCTTAAAGGCTGGAGAAAGCATTGATGGCAAAAGCAAAGGAAGAGTGTATGCTTCACAAGACAAATACATGTTGAATGTTTGGGAATTTTCTTTTCTGACAGGATCACAGATGAATAGAATGGGACTAATCGTGGATAAAGCAAGCCTCAAGAAGACCGTGCAAGTCCCTTTCTACTTTAGATGAAGAAGCCTGCTATTGCTGCTTCTCCATTGTGAAGTTTCTGCTACATTGTGAAATTACAATAAGACTGGACTGATTGCAGGGCTATGAAACTCCATTCTCTAGACTCAGCACAGTCATTGCTATTATTAACTCACACAACTGTGGTTACTGACACTGGGTCCTCGGGAAGCCAGCCCAGCCAACAATCAGTTAAGGAAGAGGAGGACTCCCAGGACTATTGGCTGTTAGAAGAATCAGGAGAGGGAAAAATCACTGTCTTTTGTGTACCCTCTGCTGAATGGAGCAGGCTCCGATGGATAGTTCAAACCTGCGGTCACACAGATGGCTTTGGCTAACCTTAATGGATCACAAAACAAAATGAATCGACATGAGCATGAGAGGAAGATCTGTAGGGAGGTGGATGAGGTGTCGGGGAGGAGGGCAGTGAGGATGGTCAGTATGCTTGGCATATGTGAATATTTTTTTAAAAAAAGGAGTGGGTAGAAGACTTTGGTTTCCTGAATATTCCCTATCTTCCAGGCAATGTGTTAACTACATTAAATTGTTCCATTTAAAACTATCAATTATCCTGAACACTAGCCATCATTATCCTTGGTCTATAGATTAGAAGGTGATATGATCACCCAAGAGAGATAAAGTAAGTAAAGTGGAATATAGGGGTAAATGACATATCTGAGATGTGATCCCAGCTTGTGTTTTAAATCATAACACACTAGATCCCATGTATACATTATTATCACATCTATACATGAATATATAAGCATTCAGATCTATGCTTTTATTCTTCTGTGTACATGCACAAATAAATGTGAATATACTCATACCAAGACATTTTCGTCAAAGATGAGCCTCATATACATGGTGAGTGGGAGCTGAATCTCTGAGATCTCGTGTTCCCAAGTCCACTTAGACAAGATGCCTTTTATAGGAACAGCTGTTTTTGTTCCTCACCCACGGCCACTCTTGTTATTGCATCTGAAACAAGTTTGGGCAGAGAGGAGGCAGGCAGTATGAGGGCCAACACAGAAAACATGTTGCATGACAACAAGAACAATATTTTGTAAAGAAATAGCAAACCAAGGTTCAATGAACAACTGAAATGCATGTGCTGTCTCCACGGAATATGTCCCAACTGCAAAACAGCCACATTACTTCTGAGCTGTACAAATCCGGTATTGTGTGTGAACTATTCCAGAAGTAATGGGGAAATAACATGAAACTAGACTGGGGTCAAGGGGAATATGAGCGGATCTTGTCGGGGGGAGGGTAGTGTAGGCCTTGGAACCAGTGCTCCTAAGAATTCAAAGGATGCTCAATTATTCCTGCTGCTCTTGAAGGAGAGATGCATCTAGTCAGGAAGTCAAGTCACAAGTCTTCTCACTCCTCAGAACCATCACATCACTGTGAGGGCTCATCAATCAGATTCACAGCCCGGAATGCCCAATGATCCCAGGCCAATCACACTGCAACCTGAATGCAGGAAATGAATTTTCTCAGTGAGTCGCGCAGCTGAACGCTAGCCAGAATTTTCTTCCGGTACTGTGGATGCACCATCCTCTGCAGGATCTTTTCAATATCTTGGCAAGTACTAGTAGCAACAACGTCGAATTCTGCTCACAATTAAAAAAAAAAAGTCTGAAAAAGAGAAGCCCATATTTATTTTGGACTTTAAAAGCCCCTTTTTACCCTTTCCTCTGTAGTGGTAAAATTATTCTTCAATGTTCTACTCGTTGTGAGTGAGAGACTAGATTTTACAACTGTACTCCATGAGGCACTAGTTCTACCCAGCAGTATAAGATGCGTGCCAAGAAAGGCTCAAGGGCCAAACAACTTTGTGATATACTAATGATAGCTTTCCTTGCCGCTGTACTCATCAAATCTATAATGGACTTTGTATATTATCAATCCCTAGGCTTATATTATCATAGCCTCCTGGATCTCTTTTTTGTTATTAAACATCAACCTGGACTTGCAATTTGGGAAATTCACATTGGGAGGGAATTGCAAGGATGAACCCAAATTCCCTCAACAGGCTGCAAATGTTGTTAAGAAAAGGACTTTGTCTTATTTATCATGATATCCCAGCACCTAGAAACATTCTTGGTGCCTGTTAGGCGCTCGCTGAACATTGCTGAATAGATACATGACTTTGGATGAAAGAGGCAGGCATAATCTCTGAAGTGAAGGCTATTCGTGACAAAGACAAATGCTAGACTCTTCTGCAGCTCCAATATTTCCATCTTTATTGTGGCATCTGGAGATCCATCATATCCCTCAAGCTGGGCATTTCTGTCTATTAATGCTTGTGTCACATCTCTATAAGGTTTCAGACACTTACTCTTCTGTTGACACATGAGCCGAGGAAGCCAAGCTAACCCAGAAGAGATGCTGGGCACCATTTGGAAGAGAGCAGTACACCCTCTATAGGCAGAAAGACAGGTCGAAACGTCCTAGACAAAGATACTCTGCTTCCAGTCCTATCTTTCCTTGTGCTTAAATTCAGATAAGACAGAGGTATGTTGGAAATATGAGGGAATTTCCCAGCCACAATTTAAGCTCAGGTACCATGTCTTAGGACACATAAGACATTACCCATCTTTATTGGTAACTCTGGAAGAGGAATCATATGACCAAGGGAGTTCATTGGTTGTCTTTAGTGAAATCTTCTGAAGTAATGCGAAGGGAAAGTGGGTTTGAAAATGCCAGTATTTATTCCTCATAGTCTCAAACAATTTAATCAATTGAAATAGATTGGACTGAGATCACCCCTCCACTCAAGGGTTTTTCATTTAAAAGGTTGGGATTTTTTTTAAAACCAAAGTTAAGGTATGAAGAAAATCATTGAATTTCCCTGTAAGCTACAGTTGGCTAAATATGTTCCTTCCTCCATTTTGGCAACAACAGTAGCCATGGTTTTCCAATCACAAAACCAACTGACCAGACATCTACTTATGTAGGCACACACTGCCAAACCACTAATTCAGCCCTCTGAGACAGCCAGAACCTCTGTGAGGGCTGCGATGAAGACGCCAAGTCTGAAGGAGTAAAGTGTTTATCCAACTGTGGAGGCTGCAGGGTGACAGAAATAGGGGTCTTTGCTCTACGTGGCACAAACCCCAGGATGATGGTGTCTGTCAGGCACTGCATTCTCCAGATTGAAATGACTTGGTTAAAAGGCATCCTGCTATTTATAGTGAAGGACCAAGTCTCCACCTTCTGCAATATCCATCAACTATGTTATGCCAAAAGAGAAAGGAAAAGAAAGCTTACAATCCAGCTCCCCAATATCCCATGGCTTACAAGCATTCAACTGACGAACCTGACAGAACAAATCCATAAGAAAACAGGAATACATAGAGTCAGGGACAAACTTGAAATTCGTCTCATGTTCAGTCCCCATCCTGCAAACACGGACGTGATTCAGATTACAAAAACTGACCGCGGGACAATTCCCATTCCCGCTCCCCATGTCTAATCAGAGTGGGATATAGGATACTGTGAACCGCCATCCCTGAACCTGGTTGGGTTTTGAGTCTGCTTAGCAGCTGTTTCCTCTGTGGAATGGCTCCTCTCAGAATCCATATGGTTCCATTGAAGCTGATTTTTCTGCTTTTCTCCATCTCCACAGAGGAGAGCATGTGCCCTCCTTTGGGTCAGGCTAAGCACTTGAAATATCCACAGGATAGTCAGACATCAGGGTCTTCCATCATTTAGTCCTGTTGGACCTACTGCTTACTGCAGTACTGCTTGCAACAATACAGTCCCTACTTTATGTAGACAGACTGTCTACACTTAGGACAGGCACTCAACCTTCAACCCTGATGGAAATGTCTGAGTTCTTCCACATGTGAACTGAGGCTCACAATCCTGTTTTTTCCTATGTTTATTGCAAGGATTAAATATATAACCATGTATTCATCAGAAACAGTCAGTTGTTTGGGTAAACAAATTTGGAATTAAATCCCCCAGGTAAGGTATAATATGATAGAGGCCTCTTCAAAGTTGCCTCCACCTTTGATAGTTCATCAACTAGTAAAGAATTTGATGTGGAACCCTCTTTACTCAATTCTCAACCCATAAGAGCTGAGTCTATCTCACAAGTCATTGCAACTCAGAAAAATGACAGGAGTGTGGTAAACAGAGATGGTGAATGTTTCAGAGCCTGAAACTTTCCAGCCAGCTTTAATTCTCTACCTTCCTTGAAGGCTGCTGTTTATACATAATGAGACTTAGCTTGTCGTACTTAAAAAACAATACCTCTTCTTCTCTGTTATAAACCTATAGTTTTGCTCAGATCTTAGGATGACCAACCAATTTCAGTGGGGATCAGCTTGGAATCTGGTGGACTTCCTCCGCTGACCGGAAGCTTTGGGTGCTCCGGCTGGCCTCTGAGGTCTTTATTCTGGAATTTGGGGACTGGAACACACATGTAAGCACCGCATTTCACTTCCATTGTAAAGGTCAGGAGAGGAGAGGCCGAGCGCTTGTAACTCTAAAATAGCCATGGAGTGTGACTGCCAGGCCCTTCCCCACACAGAGGACGAGATCACGCCCTTCCTTGTTTATCACGGAACCGGCACCTTCTCCAACAAGCACACAGTTCACCTCAATTGCAGTGTCTAGAGCTGACCTTGGGGAAGGCGAGTGGAGTTTTCTTTAACACCGGGATTTTCTGGTTCCTAACTGGGCAGATGGAAATAATTTTTTAACTTGAGGCTAGTCATAGGTCCCTCAGACACCATGGCTCTGCCAGTCCTGTCTCTCCATTGTAACCTAGATGCAGGCAAGATTGAATCAAACTCACATTCTATGCCAGGGACATTAAAAGGCTCTGAGAGGTCACAAGGGCCTTACATGCTCTGTAACTTCCACTTCTGAAATTCTGGTTCTGAAGTATTTCATCCACAGTTTACGACCAGGCATAGACCCAGCCTTACCCTCAGTTTCCACCAAAAGCTCATGCTCAGGGGAATTCCTGGGAGCTAATACTGTGCCAAGGGGTAAGAAGGTCACAGAGAGTAGTGAGACCAGGCCCTATGAGACTTGTGGCTGGAAACATAGCTGAGGGCTATACAGATATAGAGCAGGAACTTGTAAATGTCCTGTTAGCCAGTGGGGCGGTGGTTGGTGCATGCCTTTAATCCCAACACTCTGGGAGGCTAAAGCAGGAAGATCTCTGTGAGTTCGAGGCCAGCCTTGAAGTGAGTTCCAGGACAGTCAGAGATACACAGAGAAACCCTGTCTCAAAAAAAAAAAAAAGTTCTATTAGCCAATCGTCAGTCCGTAGCAGTTTTGTACATTTGTACTTGTCCAGCCTTCCACGTCTTTCTTCCCCTGCTCTTCCTTCTGTTCCTGTCTCTTTAAGAATGTAGATCAGAAACTCAAGTGCTGGTAGCCAGTATCAAATATGAGAAGGTGGGATGCACCAACCAGCCTCCCTCAGCACAGTCAGGTTCAAATGTTTCTAACCCTTGTATCCCACTAGATACTTCAGGTCATGTGGCCTCTGGGGGGTCAGTGTGCAGTCCTTTACTTTGTGGCCTCTCTCAGCACCCCAACTACCCAAGGCCGAGCACTAGTACCCTGTGAACAAGGATGGCAAGGGCTCCCTCCTCTGTCTTGCGTGCCTTAAGCTTTACCAAGATTAGACGGCCTAGATAAAAGGTTACAAGGTAATGCGATTTTGAAAATTATGCAGCCAAAGTTTACCTAAGGCTCCACTCCTTTGTGTCTTCAGATATTTTTAGTTATTTATTTACTTTTGAGAAGGCGAGTCTCGTGATGTAGCCTAGGCTAGCCTCAAACTCACAGTTCTCCTGCCAAGTTCTAGGATTATAGGCATGAACCACTTGCCATGTCCTGAATGTGATTTTTATTGCAGGAAAATATATACAACATGATTACCTTTATAACACACTAATTGCACCTGCACAAGCATGCGCGCACACACACACACAATAGTTCATTGGCATCAATATTCACTTTGTTGCTGTCATACAGTGACCAACATTTATTGCCAAACCTTTTCATCATATCAAGGCACAGCCTAGTATTCATTAAACACTAACTTCCAATTACTTCCTGCAGGCCCTGGCAATTGACATCTTAATTTTCATCTTAATGACTTTCACTGTGCCTCATTGTGGTGGTTTGAACGACAATGGCTCCCTGAGGCTCATACGTTTGAATACTTGGTCTCCAGTTGGTAGAAGTATTGTTGGAGAAAGTACGTCACTGGGAGCAGGCTTTGAGGTTACAAAAGACTAGCACCATTCCCATTCTTTCCTCTCTGCCTGCTGCTTGTGGTCCATGACGTGAGTGTTCAGTTTCTACTCCAGCTATCTGCTTGATGCTCTTCCTCTGCCATCCTGAACACTAACCCTCTGGAACTGTAAGTCCAATTAAACTGTTTCTCCTGCTAGTTGACTGGCTCATGGTACTTTATCACAGCAATAGAAAAGTAACTGTGACACTCAAATGCAATCACACAATGTTTTCCCTCTTGTTGAACAGGTCATAAGTATAGTTAGAGAGCTGTTGGTTACGACCGAGATATCTGTGCCACTACCGCACCTTTAGGATTATTCCACCGTGCTGGTTGTTGTGACTCACAGGCATCACAGCTGGGTGGAACTACTGGTTGTTTCCCGCCTTTGAAAGTTTGCATGGTGCCTTATGGTACCATGAAAGCTAGCCCTCAGGGAGGAAGCTTTCGGGTCAGATTCAGCTCAGGGGCCTCAGGGGCCTTAGGGGCCTGTGGTGGAAGTACATCCCCCGTGAAATTATTTCCCTGTTGAGATGCCAGGCATTCTCAGAGTAGATGTTAGGGGAACACCCTCTTCACGCTCCTCACACAACTCCACCCCTGCCAAGGAGGCTGATTTCCATAGTTCTCCTTGGAATGTGCTAACGTATCCGCTATAAAGAACCTCTAAATTTTTTTCTGACCGCTCCTCCCTTGCTTACTCTCAACATTCCCTTTCTCAGCTGGCTGCTCCTGCTCACTGGATATCTGTGCTTCCAATTATCTTCTTGCATTTGTGTTCATTCCCTACAAGCTAACGTCTGTTGGAAGCGACAGTTGTGAAGTGATCCGTATTAGGATTTCATTTCCCGAGAGCCCCATATTTTCAATGAGGTTTTCCTCTTAGGCAGAGTCCCGCTGGCAGCGCCGCTGCTGCTGTCTGGTGGAGTCAGCGGAGTTAGGTTTCCCCTCACACGCTGTTTATGTTAGGTTTATCACTTGGCCCTGTGTTTAGATTCTCCTCCTCCAATATGAATCACATGTCCGTGAACAACAACTTCCCGGACCAACCCACGGGTTGTTTACATACCAGATACTCTTTTTAGAAAAGCAATTAAAAGAAATATCCTTCCAAGCTTTTCTTGACAGGCCCAGGGAGTAGACTCCTTTCCTGCAGGAAAAAATGCTTTCCTTCTCCACTCTGCCTTCTGTCTTGAGCTGGACAACAGGTAATCCTGCTAAACACACAAATCTGATGCCTGGTTCAGCCAGCGGCTTGGCTGACAGCTCCCCTCACACCCTCCTCGGAACTTTTCCATAACAAAAGGTAGGAGGGAGTCTTAGGTCAACAATAAATGAGTTTTTCAGCCCCTGGGCAAGTTGAGCTGTGTTTCCTAACTTGTATAGGGTGGTGCTGTCTCGCTTGCCACAGCACAGGAACTAAGCAGAGGAATGTTGGTGGCACCCTGGGGGTCTGGGGCACTGGAACTTAGAGGAAGCAGGACCCCCTGGAGTGGGTCTGAGCCACCCAGCACACCCCAGATATTTGTATTCAAGAGGCAGCAATGAAGTGGGGAAGAGTCTTAGTTCTGCGTCCTCAAGCCATCCTAAGTGTTCGGGCATTTGCTTTATGAGCCCTCCTCACAGGACTCCTTCCTTCCTTCAGAATTGTATCTCGGCTGCACAAGATGTCAGTGAGGTGAAATCTGGATGAGACAAGCAAGCCATCTTCAGGCGAGTTCCATGTCGCTGAGATATATATATACCCAGCCAAACAGCTCCCGCCATTTGGGCAATAAATCATTAAGGAAGATTTAGCTGAACACGGGCAGGCTCCTGTACATGGAAGTTATTAACCAAACATGGCAAGGGAAGTCTCGTGTTTCTGGGCTTTGTGTTGACACTAAGGGAAGCTTCTGAAGGCTGTGTTCTCTTTCTCTGCAGCAAGCCACTGCGTTTAGCACCATTCCACATCTGTGTCTCTCTCGGGACCTTGCCAGTCACCTGCTGGAGCAGAGCACCCTCCCTTTGTGTGGAGCGCAGGGTAGAGCCAACCAACACAGAAAGACTACCAGAAGGGCTCACATGTGCCCTCCCTCCAAGTTTTCCCTCCTAGGCAAATCCCAGCTGTGCTCATCTGGTGGACTCTTACCGTCTCTCCTGGCCCCTCACCACTCCGGCTCCACACTTGGTCCCTCCAAGCAGCCCTCTAGCCTCACTTCCTTGCGCCTCCGCCTTCCTGCCTGGCATCTCAGCTCTCCTCACACTTCAGCCTTCAGGCTTCCTCCACCCCTCTAACCTCACCTCCTCACACCTCAGCCTTCCAGCCACCCAAGAGAGATGCAGGCAGAGTCCCTGCTTCCTTCTTCTGAGACCTGCCGTTCTCTGACTTCTGCTCCATGATCTGTCAAGGGGCTGCCATAAACCCTGTCGTGTCCCAGCCTCTTATGCCCCTAGGAGCCATCTCCTGAGAACTGTGGTAAGAAATATGACATATGAGTAACAAAGGAGCCAGGTCTCTTTCAAACCAAGCATGGCACCCCCAGAAAGAGTTTGCCCATTTTCTCCAAGCTTCTGCTTCATACTTCCCAGGATGTAGGGTGTTTTCTGAGTGAGCACAGCTCCCCTATACTGGGGATCTGCTAAGTAGAGTTCCCACCTTGAGATTTACCAAGCAGGGTTCATTGACGATATACCCACTCAATCCCTGCTCTCCTAGGAAACTTTGATTTTCCAGATCAGAACCACAAACTCACAAATAATGGACTTCCCAGGGCAATGTGGTGTTTTATGAAAATAGGCAGACAGAAAGACAGACAGGCAGATTGCATAGGAGCTCTCTTCTTTCCGGGCAGTTCCTCAGTTAGGGATAAAACATTAGCCAGTTCTTAGGGAGGACAGCAGGGGCATCAGAGCCACCAGCCAACACCCCGAATTATCACTGCAACAACTCCCAGCCTGGTACAGCTCCCCATGAGCCCTCAGGAGGGCTCCCAGTCAGTAACAGTACCTCTTGGCAAGGATGAAATGAGAAGGAGCTGCAGGAAAGCGAGCCCCAACTGCGCCCAGCGGTCCAGCTCCATCATCCCTGCTGCAGCGCCGGTGGTGCCTGAGTAACTGGAGTGACGCTTGGGAGAGAGCAGGGCAGCAAGCTCAGCTCTTGCCGGGACCTCCCCAAGTCCCAGCTGAGCTGGAGCTCGGGTTTCAGCCCGCAGGGCTATCCCACCCTCCGCGAGAGGGGAACCACCTTCAACCAGAGCGACGTCAGCCCAAAGCTCTCCTCTTAACCCTTGAGAAGCCCGGGGAAACGTGGCCGCGCCTAGAGGCTGGTACACCGCGCGACCCACGGGGAAGTTGCGGGACACCAGGGCCAGCTCGGTCCCGCAAGACTTCCGTGGTCAATCTCTGGTGAGGGTGAGGGTAGAGGTGTGCGGCGGGCAGCACCTGGCTGAAAACAGAAGTTAGGAATGGTTCTGGGACCTCTCTATTTTATGAGGTTAGAACGACTCTTGTTCAAACATCCCACACCACCGCATACCCTGAGCTAGAAAGCTAAACTGAGAAGCTAGGATTGAAGGCTGGGATAGGAGGTTAGGATGGGGCTGGGGTGGGAGGCTGAGAGGACAGGATGGCAGGCTGATGGAAGAAACTGAGAAAGAGGGCTCAGAATGCTGGAATGGGAGGCTGGGGCAGGTGTTGGTTGTATTTTCCCTGAATTGGTCAGGCAGAGGGTCAGATTAGAAGAGTAGCCTGGGGGGCCAGCGGGATGGAAGAACTGTTTACTGTTCAAGTGCTAGGACCTGAATTTAATCAAGCCAAGGAAGGAGAGCCTCTCATCGGACCCCAATAGGTGATGGGCAGATGTAGGAAAAGCTCCTGTACCCCCCCCTCAACACTCCAATTCTACCTCCAAGCTCTCTTTCCCCTTTTCTGCTCCGGGTAATTGCAGTTTAGAAACCAGGCCCTTTGCTTACGCAGGATACTGAGGAAATACCGATCTTCCCACAAAACCCCCTGACAGTGGGTTTACCAGCGCAAAGCACCTCTCAGTGCATACAGGAAGGACCATGATGCCGCTTTCCCACAAACAGAGAAATGAGCCCTTGAAAGTTAACTTATCTAAGGTCACAGAAGTAAGGGGCACAAGCTGGGGTTTGAGCCTATGGCTATCAGACCTACAGGCTGTAGCCCTAATATGCTATGCTATATGGCTTCAAAGGTAAAACTCACATAAAAGTAAGTTTAACCATTATAGTCAAGACATACCATCAGTAGCATTTTCTAAAGATTCTGGAAACAGATAAGATTCAGATTTTGAGCGACTTGCATGAGATCACTGGACTATGATATACTCAAGTCTAATGTTGAGTAGGAGCTCTGAGCTATGCCAATACTGTGATTATAACACAAAGTTATGAGAAATGAGTGATTCTTCCAGGCCAGAAGTAGTGAGAAAAGTGAGATCTCCATCCATAGAAGAAAGCAGTGAGAATTTTCTAGAAGGAAAGCTAAACCTGGCCAGTGCCATTGGGAACAATGTGTGTTTATAAGTTGATCTCAACCCTAGACAACAAAAAGGGTCCTAAGAGAGAAGTAGACAAAGACAAGATCTCCTGAGTAAATTGGGAGGGTGGGGATCATGGGAGAGGGTCGAAGGTGAGAGGAGAAGAAGGAAGGGGAGAGGAGAAAAATATATAGCTCAATAAAAACAATTTAAAAAAATAAAATAAAATAAATGAGAAAAAAGTTAATCCCAAAACATGCATCTATTCACTCTGGTGGCCTGAACGAAAATGGCTCCCATAGGCCCATAGTGGGTGGCTCTATTAGGAGGTGTGGCCTTGTTGAAGTAGACATGACTTTGTTGGTGTAAATGTATCACTGAGGGTGGATTTTGAGATCTCAGATGCTCAAGCCAGGCCAAGTGTCTCTGTCTCTGTCTGTCTCTTGCTCTCTTCCTGCTGTCTGCCAGTCTGGATGTAGAACTTTTGGCTCCTTCTCCAGTCCCACGTCTGCCTGTGTGCAGCCATGCTTCCTGACATGATAATATGGTCTAAACCTAAGAACTATATGCCAGCCCCAGTTAAATGTTTTCATTTATAAGAGTTGCATGGTCATAGCGTCTCTTCCCAGCAATAGAAACCCTAACAAAGGCATTCATTTCCTCCAAAGTATCTATAGCAAAGTTAGCCAATAAAATGCACTTTAAAAGGCTTAGATAGATGACAAATGGATGGATGGATGGATGGATGGATGGATGGATGAGGATGGATGGATGGATGGATGGATGGATGAGTAGGTAAACTGACAGATAAGTGACAGATGATAGATACATAGTAAGTGGGTAGATAAATGATTGATAGATAGATAGATGCATACATACATACATGCATGCATACCTACATATATAGAGTGATGCTAGATAATTGATGGACAGACGGTAGGTATTTATGGGAGGGGTTAAATAACAGCCCACTGACGAGGATGAGTGTGGGGTTTGGATATGGCAATGAGCAAAAACAAGTGTGAGTGCGGCAAGGTATCTAAATTTTATCCTCCAGTTGTTGGGGCCTTGATGATTTAGTACTGGTCACAAAGCAAAGAAGACAGTCACCCTGGACTAGCCATGAGAGCCTGAAACAAGGAGCAAACCATTGGAATTGGAAGGGAAAATATGGCAGAGACGACTTAAGGGATAGTGAGCACCAGAACTCAGGACTGTTGTTGGCAACCATTCCAGTTTGGAAAAACAAGAGCCATGCCACAGGGCTCCACTTTCTCCACTCAGGGAGATATGGTGATCTCTGTAGCCCAGGGCTAGTGAGGAGAGCAGGCTCTCCATCCATGCATGGGAGTGGGTAGGAGCAGTGAAGAGTATGGGAGAACTCAGCATTCAATGACCCGTGTCCAAATCCTTGCTTCACGTTCTATTTTATTTTGAGACAGGGTTTCTTCATGTAGCTCTGGGTGTCCTGGAACCAGCTCTCTGTAGACCAGGCTGGCTTCAAACTCACAGAGATCCTCCTGTCTCCACCTCCTGAGTGCTGGGATAGAAGGTGTGCCCTGCCCTCCTTGCTTCACTTTCTGACTATGTGACATGGAGTGAGCTAACCAACTCTCTCAACTTGTCTTCAGTATACAGTGAGTGCGATGGTCAAACCTGTTTTGGAGACTCTTGGAAAATGGAATGAGGTTATACATGCAAGGACACGGCATGATCTAGCACACAGTGACTGTTACAAATAAACGTTAGGCCTTGTCATTGTCTATCCTGTGACTGACCTTGAGGAAACACATGGTGTGGGCTTTCTTCCTCATTGTCAACGTCTTTGTCCAGGAGACATTTGTATAAATGAGCATCAAGAGTGGCATTAAAGAGAAGAAAAATGACAAAGAGCAAGATGGATATCTGAAAGAGTGCAAGGCAGAGATTAGAGAAAGGAAGTCTGCTCTGTTGTTGGCCAACCATTCCTGGTTCTTCGGTATTGGCAATGGGACAGAGGTAGCACTTCTTCTAAACACCTGTGGATATTAAGAACTCTCAAGTCTGCTAACAGTTGACTGGACCATTTCTTTCTTTCCTCTGCCCCCATCACCCAAGCCTCTTTCCTACAAACAGGGAAATGAGTCCTTAAGAGTTAACTCATCTAAGGTTTGAGCCTCTTGCTCTTAGATCTACAGGCTGTAGTCCTACCCACTATGCTATATGGCTTCAAAGGTAAAACTGCACCAAGATCCAGCAGCCTCTTTCCTATGGCAGCTGTACCCCAGACAGGTTGGGTTCTGGATAATGAACCTGAAGATCACCAAAACATGCCACCCAAATATGCCACCCCTACAAAAGACTGTGCTGAAACTAACTGAGAAGGAGCTAATGTGAGAACAGCTTACTGTTCCTTCCATTTGGAAAACCCTGCTTATGAAGGAGGCCCATCCCCTGTCTATATAGGAAAAGCAGAAGCTAGTCTTCATCACCCTTATAGGCCTGGAGGAACTGATATACAAATCCCACTATCGAGTGCTTGTCTCCCAATAGGTTCCTTATATATTTATGGCGTCTCACAATTGTAGCCCTGGAAACCCATCATCCTTGTCCTTGAAACCTCACAAATGCATTGCTCTGCTAAGATGCTCTATAAACACTAAGTGTAGTGGTACATTCCTGTAATACAACCCCAGGAAGACCTCCCTGGTCTGTTGGGTGAGCTCCTAGCCAATGTCTCAAAGGAGGTGAACAGCATTTCTGAGAAGGATAGCCCAAGCTTGTCCTCTACATACATGCATGTATGCATACTGTACACACATGTGCCATGAGCATGTAAAAACATTCATACACATGTATACTCCCAGGTAGATGGATTGTGTATATATTTACTTTTCCTTTTATTAATCTGTCTTCTACTGTCTAATTGACAGGACCCCAATCAATGACCACAAAATGGTTCAAAGAAAAAAAAAAGGATAGTCCCCTTCCTTTATAAGCCTTATTGACTGCATCCTAAGAAAGTCCCGGGTTGCAGTTCTTGGCTTCTCTGGAGTGAAGAACTGAAAACACTTTCTCTTCTGTTTCTGGAATCCCCGCAGGAGTCTGCACTCTAGTTTGAGCCATTAATTTGAGTTTGCAGGTTTCCTTGGGCAAGGGAACTTGGAAATCATTCTGAAAAAAAACCTCTGTCATACAAAGGAGTGTGAACATTTGTGTGGATAATTGAAAGCAGCAACCATCAGATAATTCTCTGTTAAACTTCACAGGAGCTGCTGGGCTGCTGTGATGATGACATGGGAAATCTGAGGCTGCACAGCATTACTGAAATCTGTTTTCCAATACGAATGTAGATTCCTGTGCTCCATTTTAACATAGAGTTGAGTGTTGTTCTAAATCAGATCTTTTAAACAGGGAGTCTCACACCTTTAATCCCAGGACATGGGAGACAGAGGCAGACAGATCTCTGTGAGTTCAAGGCTACCCTGGGCTACACAATATGGCTCCAGAAACAGATCCAGGTGGTGGTGGCTCACACTTTTAATCCCAGTGTTTGAGAGTCACACACCTTTAATCCCAGCACTAGGAAGGTGGAGAAGTGATATGTCTGGGCAGAGAGAGGAATATAAAGGGGAAGAGACAGGAACTCACTGGAATGAGGAGTCTGAGGTTTGGTGAAGACACAGTGCAGTCTAGGCAGTCTGCAGATCACCCCTTTGGTCTGAGCATTGGTAGAGGTAAAAGGTTTCTCTAGTTGCTTACTGCTCTGCTTCTCTGATCTTCAGGTTTAACCCCTAAAAAAAAAAAGCAAACAAAAACAGGGAGTCTCATGGAGAAAAGGGACTTAAGAGGGGCTTTGAAAGTCTCAAATGCAAGTATTTTGTCCACCACTCTTGAAGGATGAGGAGGCCACAGCCTTCTTTAAAATATTGTGTACAAACTTTCATGGACATTGATCTTTTTGGCACCTCAACGTGGTCAACTGACTCCATGTAAAATCTGAGAGAGCTTCAAAAAGAATACAGAGTTTAACAGAGTTTTTGCTGTTTGCTGGCAGTGTGCTGCAGAAAGTTTTTCCTGACTCAGCAGCTGTACCAAAAATAAATAAATAAATAAATAAATAAATAAATAGCCACGCAGTTTTAAAACGTGGCTTCCTGGGCTGCACCACCAATGCGAACTCCGGCTATGAAGCATTTCAGTGGCTTTTATGATACCGGATGTTTGTGTTCCTGCTCGGGATATGGAAGAAAGTACTCTGAGACCATGCCAATGGCTGAGCGCTCCCTGCCTGGGCCAGTGGTGGGATCAGGTCTACTAGGTGTGCACAAGCAGGAGAGCATGGAGGATTCCTGCTGCCAACACAGAGATGTTTCCAGGCTGCACAGTGCTCTGCTTGGCAGATTTGCCTGTAACTCAGATAATAAGAGTTTATGTGCTGCATGCTCATTCTCAGAGTTAAAATGCTGAGTGTGGCTCCTTCCTTGCGGCCCCAGAGCTAGCAGAAATGGTACATCCACCATTTTGAAATTGTAGAGAGGCAGAGCCAACATCCAGGGCAGCTGCAACCAAGCTCCTTAGCATTTTAAAAGCTCTTTTAGACAGTAAAGAATTACAGATTCACAATAGGACAGATTCAGATATAAAAGACCTCTAAATGGGTCATAGTGTTAGATAAAGTATGTAGGCTTGGGAGAGAGAAGAAAAGGAGTATAGAAAGTCATAAAATAAAGTTAATGCTTTAAAAAAGGGGGGGAGGGTAAAGTCTTTAAAGAGATAGAGTACAGATAGTCATAGATTAAAAAAATAAAGAAAAATAAGCCACGTAAAAATGGAAAATTCACAGAGAGTCTAGATTATGTATTTTATTGTGTTTTCTTTGAATCTTTTGACTATAAAGGAGCTAAGTACAAGAGATATTTCATTGTGTGGGCTAAGCTAAACCAGAATGTATATTATAAAAGTATTATAACTTCAGAATTTGGGTCTTAGGATATGATGCTTTGGAAAAAAGGTTCTTCTTTTGTTTTCACAGAGGATGAGACCCTGTGGATTGCTTCTAGACCAATACAGTATGATAGAGCACTCCCTCCTGAAAGGTTGCTGTTAACACCCTCAAAAACTTACTTTGCTCAACTGCCGACTGATATGAACCTAGCACACAGTATATACTATGAAAGACCTGAATAACAGCACCCCCCATACAGCATGAAGCAGTTTGGAGAGAGAAAACTATGCCCATATTCCCAAATATTGCTTGATAACTGTTTTGTTATATGTAATTTTACTATGTTAAAGTGAAAGCCTTTCTTTTTTGTTTAAACAGAAAAGAGGAAATGGTGTAAGAGGTCCTTCTGTTTATGTGTTGCTTTCATTGGTTGAATAAACTGCCTTTGCCTTTTGATAGGGCAGAACTTAGGTAGGCAGAGTAGACAGAACTAAATTCTGGGAGGAAGAAAGCAGAGTCAGAGAGAGCGCCCATGAAGCTGCCAGGTCAGACATGCTGAATCTTTCCTGGTAAGCCACAACCTCGTGGTGACATACAGATTATTAGAAATGGGTTGAATCAATATGTAAGAATTAGCCAATAAGAGGCTAGAACTAATGGGCCAGGCAGTGTTTAAAAGAATACAGTTTCTGTGTGATTATTTCGGGTATAAGCTAGCTAGGTGGAACAGAACAAAGGAGCCCTGCACTCCTCACAACAGATCTTGATGAGATTTTTAAAAAATAACTTGACTAAATATTATTTTTTAGATTTAGAAAAAAATAGCTCTGTACAGCTAAGCAATTGTTGAGTCCAGGCCATAAACAAGATGTTTGCAAGGTCTGTGCCCCACCTTTAAAAGAGAGTATTCCTAGAGATGTAGAGATGGGTCGGGGTTAAGAGCACTTGCTGACATTGCAAAGGATCTGAGTTCTGATCCCAACACAAATATAAGGAGTCTCACAACTACCTATAACCCCAGATCCAGGGGATCCAACACACTCTCCTCTATGGGCACCTACGTACAGCATGTTCACAGACATACTCACAGATAAAAATAAAATCTTAAAGAACTATAGTGTTCTTGACTTAGCACTCACCCTGAATCATGCTCCCTAGTGTTGACTGACCCCTGATGATCTATGGACTTATGATGGTCTTACTTTCTCCATTTGTTAAGTGGGAAAAATAATGGTATCAGCTCCCATAGGCTTGGAGCAAATAATGGTACCACCTCCCATAGGACTGAAGCAAAGCGCTCAGAGCAGTACCTAAAATCTAATACTTACCTGGTGTATGATAGTGACATCCATGATTCTTTTTTAAATTTTTTGTAGTTATTCATCTATTTATTTGTGTGTGTGTGTGTGTGTGTGTGTGTGTGTGTGTGTGTGTGTGTGTAAATCAGAGGACAACTTCTAGGAGTTGGTAGTCTCTTTCCACCATGTAGCTTCTGACACTCAAACTGAAGTCCATTCAATGTTTTCCTTTAGAAGAGTTACTGTGGTCTTGGTGTCTCTTCATAGCAATAGAAATCCTAAAGCCTTGGCAGCAAGTGTCTTTACCCACCAAACCATCTTGCCCACCAGACATCTATGCTTCTTATCCAATACTTCAGGGAGTAATAAATCCCAAGTAAAAGGCTAAGTATGAAAAAGGCAGAATCATACTCCAGGAAGTAGAAATGACAGACAGGATGAAGAATTATCTCCTGCCCAGATGTGGTGACATATACCTTTAATCCCAGCACTCAGTAGGCAGATGTAGGAGGATCTCTGTAAATTCAAGACCAGCTTGGTCTACATAGTGAGTTCCTAGACAGCCAGAGCTACATACAAAGTGAGATTCTGTCTCAAAAAAATGGGAGAGGTAGGGAGGAGAGAAAAAACACAAAAGTATTATCTCCTTATAACCAGTACTCAGAATTCAACAACGGGCTGTAGTAGACGGAGTCAAACCTCTCTTAATAGCCACTAACTTTTACTAACAGGATGAGATGCTCCAATAAAACCTGTCCCACCCCACCCCTGTTGGCACCTCCAGCCCACACATATACTATACACAGGCAACACCAACATATAAAGACAGCTGGCTGTCTTTACGAATGCCAGCAGTTTCCCCATTCTTTAGCCTGTAAGTCTCTGCAGACCATCTCCACACAGGAGAATCCAGAGAAAAGAAGACAGGGGAGCATGGTCTGTGAAGGGAGTGGGGGTAATTAAGGTTGGTTTCCATCAGCATCACAAAAACCCGCTTTCAAGTCAACCAGGACAGGAGAAGGAAAGGGGAGCTCTGTTGAAAGGAAAAGGACCTTCCGCTGGAGCCTGCTATGACTGGCCCCACCATGGAAGTGTCCAGACTTAATAAATCCCTGCTGGTCTCCTAAACAGCAAACAGCCATGTTTGCGCCTCTCGTGCTGGCTCTGCTCCTCTCCCTTCCTGCTGGGAGTCAGGCTAGGAGAAGGCGCCTCTGGTTCTTCTCTGGCCGCGTTCTTCTGGCCCTATGTCATTCATGCAAATTGCTGAAAGGCAGCAAGCCTCTCTTCTTCAGAGTCCATGCGCTCCTGCAGCAGCTGGAGAGCCATGGGCTTGACTTCTACGTGCGTATTTATGAACTTCAACTGAAAATAATAGTTGCCTGCTACACGCAGCTTTACAAAGACACTGGCGAACGTCTGGCCAGGATCCAAGTGGCTAGCTGATGAGTTTCAAGTAGTTGAACCATTTGAGGTGCGAACACAAAATAAAGTCATTTCATGAGAAGGCAGCAGAGGGTGGAGGCAGGAACAACCTCAGTGCACAAAGAAGGCATTGTATGCAGCAGACCCCATACACACCAAGGATCTACTGCTGACTTTTCTGCATTGACTCTCTGGGTCTCAGTTTCTACATCTTTAAAGCAAAACAGTACTGGTTGAGACAGTGCAGTGGATAGAGAGACACTTTCAGCCAGGCCTGATAACCTGAGTGTGATCCCTGAGACCCTCATGTTACAAGGAAAACTGACTTTCACAAGTTGTCCTCTGACCCTCATGGCATTCGTGCGTGCCTGTACACATGCGTGCACAAGCACACACTCGATAAATAAACAAATAATTGATAAAATTTAAATGGAAATGGTAACAACCTTATAAATTTGCTTAGAATTTTCAAATGAGCCTGGTAATATTCGTAAGAACTAATATTTACCATCACTGTGCCTACCTATAAAATCCCACTGCAGCTCTTTCAAAAACGATAATCCATTCAAATTTTTAGCTGAAATTAAAAATTTCCTCAGATCTGTAATTTAAGCTACATTATATTGCTATTGGTTCAAGACAACAGAACATTTTAAAAGTGTATTTTCTTATACAATGTTTTTAGTTGGAGGTCTAGAGGTAGAATATGTATTCGGTGGAAGACAGGAGACGCTTATCCTAACTGGATCTCGCCCAGGTCCCAGAAACACCCCTGCACTGCCAGCTTTGAATATCTGGTTCAATCTCACCACATTGTTTACTAGGTTGAGAAGGGTTTGTATATAAATCAAGCTGCTTCTCTCTATGGAAGGAAATAAATGATACAAAGCAAATACTAGATAAACACTCTCCACTCAGTCATTCAACACATTGTTGTATGTTACGTTCATCATTGTAGATCCTAGCAGTATGGCTGTGAGGGAAACCTGTGTGAGTTGCCCCGTTCAAGATACACAGAACACACGGGGGGGCAGGGGGGAGGCGGGTGGAGAACCCTGAGCAATGTGCTAAGTGCAACAAGCAAAAACAGAATATCCCTGATGTCGATAACAAGGAGCTCAGTCTTCCCTGTGGATCAGAAACCCTTCCTGAGGAAGAGACATTGTACTTTAAGACCTAGAAAAAAAGACCAGAAGATAAGAATCAGAATGGACCATTTAATAATGTGACAAGACCTTGAAAACAATGTGCTTTATTCCAAGGACAGTGAGAAACAATTTGAAAACCAGACAGCTACTGGGTCATATTGAACCTCAGAGCAGCTCTTTGTACCGTGCGTTTGATTGGGTGGAGAGAAGTGACTTGATGGGAGAGGCAATAAGGAGGTCAGAAAGATGGGACCTGTGATTGATGGCGCATGGAGGACTGAGAGAGGAGCACGGGCACTTCCCTGTTTGAGGGCTGTGTGGATATTACCTGGCGCATGATAGAATGCTGAAGGAACCCCTCTATTCAAAGAGAGAAGAGGAGAAAGAGAGAGGGAGAGGAAAAGGAGGAGGAGAGGGAAAAGGCAGCCACCATCAGTTGCCCTGTTGTGTGAGTCAGCCTCCTAAGCATAGCCAGCAAAGATGGGTGGTGGGTGTTGCCGCCAGATTCAGGAGTGGCCCTGAAAGAGAGAAAGCCTTCACTACAGCAAGTGCTTGCGTGCCACTACTAACCCTCTGCAGTGTGGGAGGGGAAATAGTCTGAAGCCAGCATACACATACAGGCTTAGGGTCCTGCGGGCTGATCGGGAGCCTGAATGATTGGAGAGGTCTAGAGTGAGGCATGCAGACAGGCATATGGTGGGGGCACTAAGTGGGACTGTGAAGCATGGCAATAGTGGATGAGAATTCAGTCACCGAGAACAGGCATTGGCCAGTCAAGTGTAGACAGTCCCCGAGTCACAATGGATCAACTTAAGGTCGTCTTACTTTATGATGATGTTAAAGTGATGCTGGGTGGGATATTTCTTCTAGGCTAGGGATGAACTATATGATATTACAAGAGATGCTGGCAGACTCAGTGAGCTATAGCTCCTAAGAGCCGACAGGGTCACAAGGGGTGACAATGGACACTGCACCCTGTGCTGTTACTAAACTACGGTGTGCAGGAGGTTGCCTATGCAAACACATTTTCCGTTATCAGCTTTTGATGGGGCTATCAGGAGCTCTTCATAGTAAGTCAGAGAAGATCTACAGACACAAACTGCGGAACCAGTTAACAACAGCCAGAGATGGTCATCTGCCACCAACATCTGACACGCATGCACGAACACATGGCCCTGGTGGCTGAGATGGAGGTTAACCAAGGCTATAGCTCGCCAATCTGACTATTAGAACTTCTGTGCATGCCAGAGGGCCCAGAGCTGAGTTCCCATGAGGCACTTTCAGATACAGCAAGGCTGGGACAGAGACCAGAGATGTCACATTTCTAACAAGGTCCTAAATGATTCCAATGTAACATAGGTCCTTGAACTGCCACTTGCATAGTGGGGACTGAGATGGACAGATGTCGCCTTCTCTAAGGTCACAGAGGAAAGCTCTTCTCATAGGCTCTAAAGGGGTCATGAGCAGGTTAGCAGGGAATGCGCTCTCCTCTGGGTAAAACTGAAAAGCGTCAGCCAGAGAACCTGACCCTTGGGAGCTGGCACCACTCGCTGAGTCTAGATGGATTAGGATGGTTTCCAGGCATGCTTTTGGGAATGAAGCCAGGTGGCTTACCAAGGAACAATCATGAACTGTGTTTCCTCTTAAAAGATTTAGGACTGGCATTCTCTCTTTTTCTCTCCCTCTCCCTCCCCGCCCCCCCCCCGTGGTGTGTGTGTCGTTGTGTGTGTGTATGTGTGTGTGTAGGTGCATGTATGTGTCTGTGTGTGTGTATGTGTGTGTAGGTGCATGTATATGGATAGAGACTAGAAGACATCACTTCACTGGTTCTCCATTTTGATTTTTGATGGGCTCTCTTGCTCACCTGGGATTCCCCAAACAAGCTAAGCTGCCTGACCAACAAGTCCCAGGGATCCTCCTGACACCCTGCCTCTTAAGCGGGATTCCAAAATTACAACGCCATGCCTGGTTTACCTGGCTCTCTTTAACATGCATTCTGGGAACTGAACTTGGGTCTCAGCCTTCTCTGCAGCCCAGGATTCATGCAGTCTCTTTTCCTCCACCCTTCAGGCCTGACCATGGACGTTAAACCTTCAGTCTTGACTTTGTGTGACCTGGAGCAGAATTCCCATGAGAGGAAGGGTGCTGCTCTCCAGAAGCGTTAGAGGTCAGGAAGCATCTGGCAGGGGCCCTGGTAAATCCCAGTCTGTCCATACCGTCCTTGTTCTCTGCAAATCTTCTCTCCCTTCCCCCATCTGCTTCACAGTGGGCCTCCCACAGCCTCAAGACAACCATCCGTCAGGCTGGACCAGGGCCATGTCACCAGGCTCTGCTGGAATGTCCCTCTGCTAGGTTGGGTCCATTTACCTGTGATTTGGCTCTGGACATTTTTCCTTATCATGTTTCATTGGAAAATCTGATCTCATTTGAGGTTACTTTTCAGCTCTGTTTCTGGACCAGTAACCAGTGGAAGGCAGCCAGAGAAATGTAAACAGGTAATGAAATGTAACAGGCTCTTCCATGCCTCCAGCAAGGCTAGCTTCCTCCAATGTATGGCCTGCGTCTGTTCTCCCTCACCATGGCAAATGCTTCAGAGAAACAGAGGTATCTGCAGTCATTAGAAAGTCAAGTGCACCTGCCGGACCAAGTTCCGGAAGGAGGGCACGTCAGGGTCAGCCTATAGGTGGTGGATGGGGTGAAAGTCTGGCCAGAAGCCCAGAGGGGCCCATAAATCACACAGGTTTCCAGAGGCAAGGCACACTCCTGGGAGTCAGGTGAGACCCAACCTGCAGCCGAACGACAGGATGCTATTAAACAGTGGTCCCATTGGGGCTTCTACAAATGCGATGCGGTCCTTGCACCCTGGAAACAATTTACTGCCCTTGTGTGTTCTTTCCCATTATGGTTCTCTGCGAAGCCTCTCTCTTTTCCACACATGCTTTTGTTTCTCATTTTCTTGCGCCCTTGTCTTTCTGCCCTTCCTCTATCCTTTCTACTTCCGTTTGCTTTTCTTCCTTTCTTTTCGTTCCCATTCACCTCTCTCTCCTCCTTCCTACAGGAAGGCAAGGCCTAGAGCCTAAATATGAGGCCAGACTGGAACATTCTCGACTGGGAGGGGTTTTGTAAACAGAACTGATACCCTGCAGAGCGTTTAGAACCAGTGAGTTCTGCCCGAAGGAGGCATAGATAGTGTCATTGTCCTCTGCTTCTATTATTTCCCTCACTTTAGCTTCTGCTCACCTGTCCTGACACCACCACCAGAGACCAACCCTACAAGTCTCACCCAGTCCTGCTACAGCTCAGATCTGAAGGCATCTCTGCCCATGCTGTAGCCATTAACTCACACCTCACAGGCTCTTACGGGCTCACAGGAAGAATCCAGATCCTCCAGGGTTGACTATCATTACTGGGAAAACTGTTCCATTGAAATCATCATTGCTGGAGCTGGGGAGATGGCTCAGTGGGTAATACATGTGCTAGGTAAGGTAAGCATGAGACTGGAGTTTGGATCCCTAGCACCCACATGAATTCTAAACAGTCATAACTACATATCTCTGTAACCCTAGCACTGCAGAGGACAGGAGACCCCCATAGCAATCTGGCTAGCTGGAATAGCCAAATTAATGAGCTCTGGGTTCAAGTGAGAGGCCTGTTTCAATGTATAAGGTGGAAAGCCATCAAGGAAAATACCTGATGGCAACTTCAGGCCTCTACATGCATGCACACACATACACACACATGCACATGTGCATGCACACACACACACACA
>PVIU01002343.1:43915-175699 GCA_004026605.1 Ondatra zibethicus | reverse complement strand
AAAAAAAAAAAAAAAAAAAAAAAAGAAACTGTATTCATTTAAAACCCTGCCTGGCCCATTATATCTAGCCTCTTCTTGGCTAACTCTCACATCTTGCTTTAACCCATATCTAGTAATCTGTGTATCACCATGGGGTCGTGGCGTACTGGGAAGATTCTAACCTATGGCCATCTCAGGCCGGAGATTCATTGCGTCTGCCACACTGCCTTCTTCCCAGCATTCTGTCCTCTTTTCTCCACCTATCTAAGTCCTGCCCCATCAAAAGGCCAAGGCAGCTTCTTTATTTAACCAATGAAAGCAACACATAGAAAGAAGGACCTCCTACACCACGTAAGGTTTGCTTTTGTCTGCAGTTTTAGTCATATAGTAGAAGTGTCTGAACTTGGGGACATTTTGAGGACTAATACTTCTTTCTTAATAGTTAATAGAATAAGAAATCAGATGTTCTGAAAGGCAAAGAAAATTTGATCAATGCCATTAACTAGCTTGACAAAATGACATGGAACACTGGCCCCAGCAACAGACTAACACAGAAACCTTTCAACGATTCACAAACTCAATATACAAACTAAATCTTAGTAAATTTAAAAGTGAGAATATACAAGCATGCTCTCTTTCTACAAAAGACTGGTGTGGGAGGTCCTTCTGTCTATGTGTTGCTTTTATTGGTTAATGAATAAAGAACTGGCTTGGCCTATAGCATGGGAGGAGAAGGGCAGAAGTCAGGGAGATGCCATGAAGCCACCACCAGAGTCAGACATGTCAAAACTTTGCTGGTAAGCCACTGCCACATGTTGATACACAGATTAATAGAAATGGGTTAAATTAACATGTAAGAGTTAGCCAATAAGAAGCTAGAGCTAATGGGACAAGCAGTGATTTAAATAATATGGTCTCTGTGTGATTATTTTGGGTCTAAGATAGCCCCTCCTCCTCCAACAAAAGACTTAAATTAGAAATCAGAGTGGTATTTGGAAATTCTCCAAATATTTGAAAATAAATTATACTTCTAACTAGAATAACTCATGGAGAAACAAGAAATAATAAGAGAAAATAGAAAACATTTTAACTGAACAAAAATGAAAAATATATCAAACTGTATTGTCAGGTGTGGTGGCACATGCCTTTAATCCCAACACTCTGGATGCAGAGACAGGCACTGAGTTCAGGGCCAGATACAGGCCAGCAGTGCTAAGCAATGAGACTCTACCAAAAGAAAGAGAGGTGACAGACAAAGAAGTATGGATTAAAGGAGAATTTAAGGAAGAAATTATAATAAATGCTTACATTTGAGGAAAGAAAGTCTCCATTAAATTATCCAAGATAATACAATATATCTTGACTACCGTTTCCCCTCCCTCTATTCTCCCCAGTCCCTGACCACCCCCCCTTCCCTCTGGATCCAGATTTTCCTGTCTCTCCTTAGAAAAAAGACAGGCTTCTAGAAGATAACAACCAAACCTGACAAAACAAAATATAGTAAGACAAAACCACCACACTGAGGCTGGACAAAGTAAACCAACAGAAGGAAAATTGCCCCAAAAGTGGGCACAAGAGTCAGAGACCCACTCGTTCATATACTCAGAAGTTCCATAGAAAATTACTAAGCTGAAAGCTATGCTATATACACAGAGGACCTGGTGCAGACCTGTGTGGACCCTGTGCTCGCTGCTTCAGTCTCTGTGAGTTCATACGAGCCTTGCTCAGCTGATTCAGAGGACCTTGTTCCCCTGGTGTTCTCCATCCCTTCTGCTCTACACTCTCTCCACCTCCTCTTCCACAGGGTTCTCCTAGCTCTGAGAGGAGGGATTTGATGGAGACATCCCGTTTAGAGCTGTGTGTTCCAAAGTTTCTCTCTCTCTCTCTCTCTCTCTCTCTCTCTCTCTCTCTCTCTCTCTCTCTCTCTCTTTCTCTCTCTCTCTGTCTATCTCTATCTCCATGTTTTGCTGTGGGTCTGTCTCTCTATTTGTTCTGATCCGCTGCAGGAGGAAGCCTCTCTGAAGATGACTGAATAAAGCACCCATCTGTGAGTATTACAGCATATCACTAGAAATTATTTTATTCTTACTGGTTTTTTTAGACCAGTAGTGTAGTATTTGGTTTTACCCCAGGTTTCTGGGCTAGTCAGTCTCTGGTTCTAGGTCACCCAGTGTCCAGTATGGGTTCTGTCTCATGACATTGGCTGGTTACCCCCACACGTTCTGTGCCCCCACTGCCCTAGAATATCCTGTAGGCAGAACATATTCAGAAGTTTTGAGGCCGGTTTTGTACCCCTGTTTCTCTTTTGGGAGTCTGCAGAGCACCTTTCCACACCAAGGACACTCGAAAATAGGGGTGAAGGCGCCTTACAGGCTGCAGCTCAGCTTCTCCATGGTCAGTGAGTGGGTGTTATTCTCTGCAAGGAGGCCCTGCAGTCAGTTCACAGAGACCAACCCATTGTCTTAGCAACAGCCTGGGTTGTTTGGGGGATGTCCATGAGACCCCTGTAGGATTACCTTCACATATTTTGGGAATTTTTCACTGCACTAAGTTTCCATACCATCTCTCAAAGGCTCCCCAGTTTGTACTGTCTGACCCTTCATCCTCTCTCTCAACCCTATATCTCCTCACCCTCCCCAACTGATCCTCAGATTTGCATCCCCATTGGCCCAAGTCCACACATAAAATCCATTCTATTTCCCCCTCTCAAGGAAATCCATTCATGTGTCCCCCTAGTCCCTTCCTCTGTACCTAACCTCTCTAGGTCTATGGACTGTAAGTTGGTTATTATTTATTTAATGGCTAATATCCACATATAAGGGAATACATTCTACATTTATCTTTCTGGGTCTGAGTTACCTCACCTGGGATGATCTTTTTTCTACTTTCATCTATTTGCCTGCAAATTTCGCAATGTTGTTTTTAACAAGGGGAAAAAATCTTAAAGGAAATAGAAAGTAGGCAGAAGGAAGTCATGAAGAACACTCCACAACATTGAAAACATATAGAGACAGCATTGAGAAAATAAATCCTATAAGGACAATTACAGACAAGTCTATAGTTAGACGACAGTGGAAAACAAAGGGAAGCCACGGTCATCTGCACGGAAACTTCAGAGGGACAACACTCACACTTCACTGATAGTTAGGAGAAAATCCTTGCCTCTGAAGAGTTTAGAACATAGTTGGATGGCAGACTTCACTCCCAGGCAACCTGGAACAAGATTGTAATCAGAATTACATGCATTACAAGAGACATGTGGCTGGCAGGTAAAGGTGCTTGCAACCAAGCCCAACCACCTGAGCTCAATCCTGCAGACCCGCGTGGGGAACCCACTCCCACAAGCACTTCCATGTGTGTGTCTTGGCATGCGTGTGTCCACTTCCACCCCACGCACAAGATAAATTAAAATGCAATTTTAAAACCTTTTAAAGAATCAATTGATTGCTTATGATGTGCCCAGAGTTCTTCAGTACCATTTATATACATATATTCATTTGATTATCATAATCCTAATTATGGAGGAGGAGAAATGAGAGTTGTATTGACTTGAGGAAATTGCCATGGGTGAAATAACCTTGAGCTGGAGGGTGAAAGGTCCCCGGGAATGAAGTTATTCACGCCAGGTGTCACATTCTAATATTACCAATGATTCAGGATTTAACAGTTTAAATCAATTCCTCAGCTATCCCAACAAACCCTTACTCTACTCTAGGCTCTGGGATCATAGAGATGAGCAAATTTGTCTTAAAACTATACATACAATTTACATTGGTGTCATTAGAGTTATACTCCCTGCCCTCAGAACTTTATAATCTAGTTAGTTGTGTATGGCTGTGCATATATATATATAATAATTTAATTTATATGTTAATATATATTTTAAAAGGGAACAAGGGGTAGGTTAAAGTCATGAGTCAAACTGAGTAATAATGTATTTGACTCTTGTCTACAAATTACACATCTGTGGATTGAATCACAGATGGAAAACATTTTTAAAAGTTCTTCTGTGCAGACTTTTTCTCAGTATTTAAACAAAGCAGTATAATAAGTATTTATATGATACTCGAATTCTATCAAACACTATAATAATTTAGAAGTGACCTTGGGTATTTGGGGTTATGTCTGTAAATTATATTACAATACACCATTTTATACAAAGGACTTGAACATGAAATGTAGTATCCACATGTCCTGGAGCCAATCTAACAATACCAAGGGACAATTGTACACAAGTCTCAGAGAGCAGATGTGTGACACACCTTCTTGGAGGAAACGACTTGGAGCTCAATTTTTAAAAAGTCATGATTACTTAAGCAAAGGAAGAAGAGAGGCTGGTGATAGCAAGAGAGAGACTCATGTGTATGCACTCAGGTTGGCTACGGACAGGAAAAGCTAATGATAGCTGAAGATAAAGCCAAATATGTAAAAGTGGATAAGAAGCACCCAAAGCTGCAGCACCAAAATTGCCGAACTCATTATATTTTAGTATGTAGATAGAGTGGGGGCAGAAATAGCAGGATTACACGGGATGCCCAAAACAAGAGGGGAAAAGGGTTCAAAGATCATTTGATATGTATGTCAACTCTTTAGAACACAAAATGCCATCAGAAAAAAAATGAATTAGACTCTACCTGGTCTATTCTTGTTCATTTTTAAAAAGCCAAAACCTTACTTCAGCAATTGATAAACATTTATTGCTGCTTCCACCAAAGAGTAACAAACCACACTAGAATCGGGAGATTTTTACAAAGAATAGCATACTTGTTGATACTCTTTGTGGGCCAATGAAGTGCCTGCTAGGTTCAAATGACAAGTTACCAAGCCTTTGGCGTGTCCATGGGATATCCCCATTGCAAATTATCAGCAAATTAGAGAATGTTCTCCATGACAGGAGCACACAGCCCTGGGGTATATCCGTACCTTTGTGCTTGGCTCAGATCACCTCACGGCAATGTTCCTCTGCTCCCTGGGATCTTTCTAATAGCCCTGACTGCCAATTAAACAACTTTGCTGTCTCTGAATCTAAATTTGGACACTGGAATCAAGTTTATGCCTGATGAGACTAATTAACTCTTTTGCACAGACATGAAGTTATCAGTCCTAAAATGGAAGACAAAGAAACGAGAAACAGAAATCCCCAGGAGTGATTCTGAAATGGCTCCTGTCTCCATTGAACATTCATAAGATCCCAGCTGAAAGAAGATTTTACCATAAATTGAAGGGCTATGTTAACAGGAACCGGGTCTGCAGCCACAAGCTCAGCAGAGTCACCACACATTCTAAGTCATTTGTCGACACCTAGTGGCCAGAATCGTGTGAGTCCCAGGAGACATTTTTAATTGCCGGCAAGGGTTTCCTGTTAGACTGCTCCTTCCGCGCATTCTACATCAAGACTCCTCGCGGTTTCCCATCCTACCTCGGAGCGTATCTGTGAATGTGTAGCTACGGATTTATAGTAGTTAAGGTTCTACATGATCGACTATTTTCAAGTATTTTAATACTGTAATCTACTCCACAGGGATGACTATCAAATACTCACCATTCCGTTTCTCTACTTTCTCTCTGTCTCTCTCTCTCTCTGTTTCTCTCTCTCTCTCTCTCTCTCTCTCTCTCTCTCTCTCTCTCTCTCTCTCTGTGTGTGTGTGTGTGTGTGTGTGTGTGTAGCTGGACAGATTGTACAAGGATTGTAGATCCTTTTGTCTCTGCCTCCCAGAACTGGAATTACAAGGATACAACAGCAAGGCAGGCTTTTTATGTGGGTTCTGGGAGACTGAACCTGGGTACTGATGCTTACACAATATGTACTTTACCTACTGAGCCATCTTCTAATTCCTCTAACAAACGGTTTATATTAGTAGCAGTATTTGAAGCAGGAACCCTAACTTGAAAACATTCCCTAATTGTTATAGTTTGTATACCAAAATTTAAACAGCTTTATATTTTTTCATTTTGAAGATTCACCGTTTCCCTATTCCCGCTACATCCACACGGTGAGACAGAGAGAGACATGTTGATGAAGAAACGCCATCAACACAGTACAGGGTACAGCGGAGGTATTTCTAGTCGGGAAATGTAAAGATATTCAGATAGCACTTCTCTCAAAGCATTTTTTAGACATCCCTCCCCATTTTCAGGTCAGACCCTCCCGCACACAGCAGGCAAAACAGCAGCTGTAAGCAATTAGATGAGCCCGGCCCAGAAACGGGAACATGGGCAGCACTCTTAGTTCATCCTGGGGTGAGATTTACTGGATTGTCCTATACTGTATCGAGAAACCTCCACTTAAGAGGTTTTCATTCCTTATCGAATTTCAATGAATGTCCAATAATTTCATTGGACAATCCCATATGGAGTGGAACAAAAGACCTACCTGTGAAAAATAAGTACGCTCCTAGCAAAATCAATCATTTTTATAGGTCCGAATGGTATATTTATGAGGTAGCAAAAATTAATAGAAAAGCAAAGTCACGACCTCCTGAGCACCCAAATACTTGGCATATATTTGATGCTTTGTCAATGAGAAAGCACATAGCATTTAGTATAGTCATGTTGGCTTCAGAGTTTCAACGCTCAGGGAAGTCACAGAGTTATCACTATGTGCCATATGGAGCTGAATGGAAAAGTCAGAGCTAAATCCTGTTATCTCAGTATGTCCTGTACCTACGCTATCTCAGTATCTACACAGGGAGACAGAGTTCATGTGGATGCTACCAAAGACACAGAGCCCATACCTGTAGATGAGTATTGTGGTCTAAGGCCAGGAATCAAAGGTACACTCTGGTGCCCTTTGCTTATTTTCAGTCTGCAGGATCCAGTTTGAGTTTTAAACTGAAAATGTTTGCTTTTTGTTCCAAACACAAAGAGATTCTTCCAACTTTTTCCTGTTGAACCAACACATCTCTACCACTGATTTTTGCAGCCCACTTATATCTCAGAAGTATCCTTTTTAAAAGATCAGGATAATCCAAATTGGTTTAACGTGGAACTCATGTCTACCTAAAACTTTACACTTCATAATTGGAAAATGGTCTTAACATCAGTTCTCCCTGGTTACCACTCGGGGGCTTTTTATAATGTAGAGCAGCGACAGCTGGTGTTCACAGTGCGTATTGCACCTCTGGCCTACTAGGTCTCCACAGTGGTCATGGATTCTTGTTCAGCACAGGACTCCACCACTCAGCTGGATGGATAGTACCTTCAAACTGAAAGAGTCAAAAGATACTCTGGTCATAGCAATGAGCAAAGTAGCTAATACATACATAGTGAGGCTAGCAAACTGCACATTTCCTCTAGATATGCGCAGACAGAAGCCATCGCACAGGTGACTCTAGAGCCTGGCAAGTTGATATTAACCATCACAGGCATACATGGAACAGTCAATAGCTAATGTGACAATTAAAGCCTACGTTAGGTTTGCAAGTCGCAAAATACAAAACAAACAAGCAAACATTATAGCAAGGGCTCTCTTCAGTGTGTACGAACAGTATAACACCCACTGTGATTTCTTAATGACATTCCTGTGCTGCCAGCTATCCCAAGCAGACCAGAACATGCAAGATGCTTCCAGGTCGACTGTGTTAAATACTAAAGAGCTGCTGGGGCTTCCATGCAGGCAATGCAAAGGATGGGTATTCAATAGCTGAGCTCTGCGATCAAGACAAATAACAAAGCTGTGGCAGATCTATCTTTTAAAATTTTTATGATTATCCTTATTTTTATTGGAATCAATTAAAAGTTGAATAAAATCTTTCATTAAAATAACACAGCAAGTTTTTCTAAGTTTCTAATATGCTTTAGGTCTGCTTGGCTGATCAGAAATTCGCCTTTCGTCTGTTCTGATTAGTTAAAACTCCTGTCTTCGCAATGCCATAGCATTGCCACTCTGGGATTTCTTGGTTTGCTTTCGTGTGCATCCTTCATTATTGAGAACTCACATGCTCTACAAAAAAGAGCCACATGTGTCGATCAGAAGGCGTTAACGCAAGCAGCTGTGAAGGCAGATGAACTAGAAACCCCCAGGGGTTGCATATTAGCTTCTGAATAATCTCATGAGCTGGGACTTTGATCACCCTTTAGAGCTTCATAAAATCATCCCTTACACCGACTAAGAACAAACCAAAGGGGAGTAGGGAGAAGAGAAACCAGAATGGCACCAGAGGGGCTGCCATCGCCCCCCCCGTCCCCACCATTCACCTCCCCCTCCGCCATTCACCTCCCTCCCCTCTCCTTCGTTTTGTTCTCATAGACAGAATGGAAATTTGGAAACCACACCAATCCGCGTTTAAATCTCAAAGTCCTCAGTGCTCTCAGCTCTGTGGCATCTGGGGGTCCACTCTGTATCTGGGTCTCACTTCATTTCTTTATGAGTTGTAAAAATTCCCACCTACTGGGCAGCACCATTGGGATGATAGATGGGGGATAGCTGTGAAACCCAGAATCAGAACCAGCGCACAGCTGTTACTGATGATAGCTGCCACCACGGCTGCATCTGTTTAACTTGCAGTGCCTATCTATTGATCACATATATCAGGACTTTGTATGCACCTATGTAAGTGTATCACATGCATGCCTAGTCCCCCTGGAGGTCAGAAGAGGGCATCTCCTGGAACTGGAGTTACAGACAGATGTAAGCTGCTCTGCGGGTGCTGAGAACCAAAGCCAGGTCTTCAGCAAGAGCAGCCAGTGTTCTTACCTTCTGAGCCACCTCTCCAGCCCTTAGAAAGGACTCGTTTCTTATTCCTCAGTAAGACTGCTGTGTTCTACATATTGCACATATTGTTTAGTTACCTCTCTCTCTCTTTCTCTCTCTCTCTGTCTTCCTTCTATTAGGTACTTTCATACTTTCTGTTGCTAGTTTTCTCGATTTGAGTTATTCTATTAATATTGTTAGAGTCCTGACTTTTGCCCCTTTCCATTGATACTTAGCATTAGTGGTCCATGATCTTTTCATAAGTGTGGGCATGTCTTCTCCCTAAAGGGGAAAATGGATGTCCTTAAAATTATACCAAAAAAAAATCACAAATGAATGTAAGTAGCTGCATAGTTCTTGCTTCTACTCCCCCAAACCTCTCATTTTTCACCAGATTAAGGGGACAGTATAGCTTTAAGAATTACTCATGTGTCAATGACCCTTAAATCTCCACTTCCCACATAACTCATGCTTCCACTAGGTCTGCTTTCAAACACCTAGCTGGACAATTTCACAAGACCGTCTTTCAGTCCTCTTATGGTCTATATAAATTCATTGTCTTTCCCTCTAAAGCCATTCTCCTCAGAGGCAGCATTCTACTTTTCGGCCAAATAGGCCTAGATCTATATCCAGCCGTGGATGGCTCAGTAATAAACTTAACCACTTTGTGCTTTAATTTCTCCATATAATAACTCAAGAATCACAATTTCGTCATTTCATACACGGTTATCAGGGATAAAAGAAGAACTGTGAAAATACCCGACTATGTACTACATAGCACATATTCCACAAATATTAATATGGCTGATTCTGAGTATCAGTAAAAGCAACTCTATCCCCCAAGTATGATTTTCAACTTGCTTACTTCTTGTGTGCAACCAGCACCTTCATCCACCTTAGTTCAAGCCCTGCTCTCCTATGTGAATGATGTAGTGGGTCCTTCCCAGGCGATCCAACTACAGCATGCAATCTTATTCTCTGTACTGAAGCCAGAGGATTTTTCTAAGACACAAATCTAATAAGGTCAAGTCTGCTCGTTGGCTTCTCCTTGTTTCCAGTATTCACCTTAATACTGCACTTAAGGTCTATTAATATGCTACTCCTTTGAGACTCCTGTGTTGCTGTGCACCTCTCAAACTGTCCACAGCATGTGGGATTCTAACATAGTACTTCTATTGTGTAAAATGGCCTTTACTCTGCATATCTCTTCTTGGCATTGAGGCAAACACCTACCCGTCTCTCAAAGCACAGATCAAGGACTACCTCCACTACGACATTGTTCCTGGCAGCCAGCCTCCTGCCATGGTGTTGGTCGCTGCCCCCTTTCTCTTGTCTGTGACAGATCGTTTCCTATTAAAACAAAGATTTCTAACCCACATTGTATCATACATAACATACATTTCTAACATACGTAACATTATAAGCTTCAAAAAGCTTGCAATCATCAGTGAGAAATTCTTTTATATAACAAGCCAGGCAAGGTAAGGAATTATGAGCTATGAGAAAATAGTGAATTGAAAATACCTTCAACTCAAGTCAGGGTTCTCTTCTCTGAAGCCTTCTGTGTTCCACCCCACTGCAAGGTGTGTCTGTCTGTCTGTCTGTCTGTCTGTCTGTCTGTCTGTCTGTGTGAACTTAATTCTCACAAATACTCTGCAATATATAGTAGTGGGTCCACTTTAGAAGGGAGAAAGCTAAAACATAAAGAGACTAAATAATTTGCCTCATATAACCCAACTAGAAATAGTTTAAGAATCCAAACAATATGTGTAGTGTCAATGAGCATCTGTACAACCACAGTATCTTTCCAGAAAATGACCAGTAAGGGTGGCTTAGAGATTCAAACTGGAAATGCTTGGGCAAATTTAAAATTAAAAAAAGTAATCCAGAATTCCCTCCTCAAATCTAGACTTCATTGCATGCTGTTGCTTGTAACACGTGAGTTTGAAATCGCCAACTTCCCTGGAGCTGTTCTGTGTTTTCTTTCTCTGAAGAACCTGGCATCTTAAGTCCCAAAAAAGAAAGGCAGGCCCCACCTCTTCCTTGTTTTTTATTTGTTTGTTTTTTGGTTTTGCTGGGTAGCAACTTTTCCTCTAGGAAAGCAGCTTTTCTTCAACTGCAAATCTCAGTCTAAGTCCAACGACTGCAGTGATTGGTAGAGTCATAAATTTTCAGTATTAAAAAGCAACTACTCCAAGAAGCAGTGGCTTATCCTGTCAGCAATGAGTAAGACCAAGGTGAAAGACACAGCTCTACTGGATTGCCCTCGCGGTCTAAGGAGTTCCCCTAATTCTTGAGGGACCTTGACTCAGGCCAACCCAGGATTTGTGGCTTTCAGGACTAGCCAGTATGAAGCAGAGTTGAGATCTCATGAAGATACTTTAATATAAACTTGATGTATGAGAGTTAAGAAAAGGGGAGACATTCCAAAAGAAAGGCACACTCCAGAGCAAGGATGTGAGCTTCTCAAAGAAGAGTCACACTTTGCTATCTTTACAGCAGTCAGATGTAGCACTTTTGTGAGGTAGAAAGTGGCTGACTACTAATTGAGATCACATGGATGCAGGAAAATAGGACATCAGACTGCAAAGATAGTACTCTTGTTTGACAACACCCCACACACACAAGAAATTAAGAAGAAATAGACCTTACCCAAGGTCAAATACATTCAGGCCTTAAAGTTGGGTTGTTACTAATTTTAAATTAAATATCCATATGTAAAAGTAATGTTTTCTCTATGTTAATAACCTTTATAGCAAATGTTAGCTGTGCTCAAATTCATGCTTTTCATCTGGCAAAAAACTTCAATCGAACTCCATGATGTAAGGATCCTTTTCTTCTCATGCCTCCAGACTTTTCTTGTCTTCCTATCCTGCCTCAAAAGCAGTAGCACCATTACTACTAGGAGACTAAGGTTGAAGGATGTATAATTCAAAACTAGTCTGAGCAACACAATGAGGCTTTATACAATACAAGAAAGACAGAAGGGCAGAAGAAAGAGGAAAATGAAAGTGGGAGAAGGGGAGGAGAAAGGAAATGGGGAGGAAAGGGAAAGAGAAGAAAAAAAGCAACAACAGAAATAAATTAATGTAAAAGAGCTATCTAAAAGCACTGCACATGGTTGGTGAATCTGACTCCCACAGGCTTAGTGACTATACAAACCCACTGTCCATGTACACCAAATGTAGCTTAACAGTTCTGAACTGGCCATACATGTACACTAGAACTGAAGTAGTAAATGGATAGCAAGTGGGAAGTCAAGTCTCTCGCATGGGTTAAAGTAGACAACTATGTCTTCTTAGGAAAGCAGTTGATTCTAGGACTCGGATAAGTGAGAGTTATACAAGAAGATTCTGGACTATCTAATAGTGCCAGAAATTCTTAAACAATCTCAAGAAATAATGACAAACATAGAGATGAATACCAAAAAAAACAGCAGCAACAACAAAACCCTATGAGGTTTTGTCAAAAGGCGCCAGCTGAAAGAAACCAAAGGTGGATCAATATGGAAAACAAAATTAAAAAGTAGTTTTAAATTAGTGAGCCCGTATTAATATAAATAACCGAATACATCGACAAACAGAAGCAGACAATTCTTCCATGAGAAGAACCCCAGCTAATTATGAAGACACTCTGCCCTCAATGAGGTGAACGACTATCCACACCTGCAGTTTGGGGCCTTTCTTCCTCCTTGAACATTCCTAAAGGAAAAGAGTAACTTCACAGTAGAAGACCAGTGTTCCACCTCACCAAGGCGATAATCAGTGAAAAAATCATAACGGCAGAAAGGACCCTTGATAGAATAGAGTAACAAGTACATTTTACGTCATTAAACCCAGACTCCTACTTCAGTCAACACATGAGAAAAGCATCAGGTTCCAATTCAGAGACAGCTGACAAAATGCCTGGTGAATACTTTCTCAGACTGCTAAGTTTATTGCCGTGGCCCCCATAGGCTAAGATTTTGGAATACTTGGTCCCAAGTTGATAGTTTTTTGCATTGATTTAGGAGGTATGGCATTGCTAGAGGAAGTATGTCACTGGGAGGGATGGCTTTGAAGTTTTAAAAGCCACCCACCATCACCAGTGAACTCTTTACTTTCCCCTTATGGTTCAAGATGGGAGCCCGTGGCTTCTGCTTCCGCCACCCGATCTATTACTTTGTTGCCACAGTCACCCCTACACCCCAGTTTCTGGGTCTTGAAATGGTAAGCCCAAATAAACAATTCCTTCTATAAGTTACCTTGGTCATTGTGTTTGATCACAGAAACAGAAAAGTTAACTATCAAAATTAAAGGAACTTGAGAATTAATGATAAACTTTATTTTTAAATGCATTAGATAAGTTATATGCTATTGATGGATAATATATCTATGTTTACTAAGCCTATTAAGAGTTTGACACCATCTAAAAACTGGGACCAAAAGAAAAAAAAAACAGAAACAGAAACAAACAAAAACACAAACCAGTCCTCCTCCTTAAAAACAATAGTTCTTGAAAAACATCAGTCATACAAACAACGTAAGATTGAATTTTCCAGAGGAGGAAAGTCTTGGGGGAGGATAAAGAGTCTGGAGAGCTGGCTCAGGAGTTAAGAGCACAAGGTGATCTTGCTGAGGACCCAGGTTCAACTCCCAGCACCACGTGACAGCAACAAACCATCTATAATTTCATATACATAGCACTTTATACACACACACACACACATAGACAAAACACTCATACACATAAAATAATTTTTTGGTGTTTTTTGTTTTTGTTTTGTTTTTCAAGACAGGGTTTCTCTGTAGCTTCGGAGACTGGAGTCTGTCCTGGAACTAGCTCTTGTTGACCAGGCTAGCCTCGAATTCACAGAGCTCCACCAGCCTCTGCCTTCCGAGTGCTGGGATTAAAGGCGTGCACCAACAACGCCCCACATAAAATAATTTTTTAAATCTAAAAAAAAAAAAAAATTAAAACAACAACAACAAAAAGGTACCAGTGAGTCAATGAAGCAAAGATTCACCAAACATTGGTACCAAACACTGGTACTGGGTCCTTTAAATCTTCCCAGCGAGGCCCCTCCCGCCTTGATCCGCCCACCTATTTAGGCTAAAGACCCGCTCACCTTCTGGAGCCCTGCGCGCATCATCTGCTCGGAGATCGACAGGCAGCATCGATGCGCTCGGAGGCGACTCCTCGGGCCTGGGCGTCCCCAGCGGCTCCGTCGGGACGGTGGCGACGGCCATCTTGGCAGTGGACGGGGAGCGGGCCTGGGCGCGGAGCCCCTCCGGTGACTGGTACGGACGGTTCCCGCCCGCGGTCTCCCGTGCACGTTCAGGGGTGACCGGAACCCTGCTGTCTGTATCGCCCCTGGCGTCCCACCTCTGCCCCGGGCTCCTCCCGAGCCTGCGCCCGGGTGGCCCCATAGGTTCCCGAGGACGCGGGGCCCGAGGCCCGGCGATGGGGAGGGTCACGCTGACGCTGCCCGGCCCGGGCTGCCGTCGGTACAGCCTGCTCTGTCACTAGCCTCTTTCGTTTTGCTCTTTCCCAGGGAGTCTTTGCAAAAGGGGAGAATTTGCGGCCGTCTTCTTCACTAGAAATGGCTCATGTAAGTCACTCTTGGAACAACCGTGTTTGGAAGCTGGTTAGGAAATGAAGGGACGGCTTTATGATGACGTTGGCATAATGGTCGCCTTAATATATCAGCAGTGTCGGGGAGCAGAGGGTGTGAAGTTGTTTTTATGATTTAAAAGTAGTTTAGCTCAAACATCCTGTTAAATTCTCGTGCGTTTGTTTTTCCAATTTCATATTTTATAGACATAAAACTCAATGCAAGCATCCTTTCAACACTTCTAAAAGTCATGTCACTAAATATTTAGAATGTTTTAAGCCTATTACCGAAAACAAACAACAAAAACCTTTGGTTAATCTTAAGTTTTGAAGTTATCAGAATAGGAAGTGACCTTTCAATTTCTACAGAAGTAAAGGAAAAGTTCTTATTCACGCTCACAGACGTGAGTGTAAGTGCCCAGATGTTATACACACCCTACCTTAATCACGCTCACAGACATGAGTGTAAATGCCCAGATGTTACACACACCCTACCTTATTCACAGACGTGAGTGTAAGTGCCCAGATGTTATACACACCCTACCTTATTCACGCTCACAGACATGAGTGTAAATGCCCAGATATTATACACACCCTACCTTATTCACGTTCACAGACATGAGTGTAAATGCCCAGATATTATACACACCCTACCTTAGAACATAGATAAAGGGCATAAGAAATAGATGAAGGTTTTTATTAGAAGTAACACATGCTAGGGGCTGGAAAGAGGGCTAACCTGTTAGGAGCACAGGCTCTTGAAGAGGACCCAGGCACAAGACAGGTCACAACCCTCTGGGACTCCAGTTCTGGGGGATTCAGTGCCGCCTTCTGGCCTCATCAGACCCCAGGCACACATATGTGCACACACCCACCAATTTTTTAAGTAGCTTTTTTTTTTTTTTGAAAGCTCAGAGAAGATATAGTGAGAGATCTGTGCATAGAGAAAATGGGAGTTTGGGGTCACCTAGTGGGAAAAATGTTTACCTTGTGTTTTGAGAGCTAAGTGAAACTTAGATCATCAAAGGTTTGAATTAGAAGGTCAGGCACTATATACAAAAACTTTTCCTTGTGCCCTTTAAATGTTAGGGATCATTTCTGCCTGCCTGAATGTCAGGTGGGCAAGGGACACGTAGAAGGCAAAGCTGGATTGGGAGACAGTGGAATGTTAGGGAATCTTTGAGCGCCGCACTCAGTGGCTTAACTTCATTCAAGTTGTAGTTTAACCTGAGCTGTAGCAGAGAGATTAATGTGGCAGCAGTTAATGAGGTGGCATTCCTGTTACTGCGAAGTGTTTGGGGGTGTGACTGTAGGGACAGATGTGAAGAGCAGACTACCAGTCTGAGGGAAGTTCTTGGGTGAGTTTTTTACTGAGCCATAGCCTGCCCTGAATGGGTGTGATATGAAAGAGGCCTACAGAGGGAGTTAGTTGAAATAGAATAGAATAGAATGCTAATATTTACACTGACTTCATTTTAAATGAACCAATAGGATGAATTTATTGGAAGATAAAAGTCCTTTGTTAAATGAAGTTTATAGTAAATACATTGAAATTCTACTGTTCAGATGTCAGTCATAAGGGTTTTGTGTTGGTTTATGTGTCGTAAATTCTGGGCAGACGTTAGTGTGAAACATGCATGGACATCCAGAGTTATAAAACTGCCCATGACTTAGCACTAACTTGCCACTCTTCTGGATATGTCTGCTTTAGTCTTTTTTTTCCTGAAACTCATAAAGTTTTAATCAAATTTCACAAGTCACATGCTTCTCCGTAAAGAGACACATCTGCTTCCCTGGAAAGACAGAAGGTGCTGCAGCGATGGAGTATGTTCTAGGATGGGATCAGTCAGCCACGAATAGCTGGAGCCAACTGTAGACCTCCTCTTTCATGTGAAAACCATTGAGTTCGTCTAAGCCCTGAAATATAGACATTCATGACTGTGTAGGTGACTCATTCCTAATAATCCAGGTCAGATGATGTGGACGTTTTTGAAATGTAAATGGCCAGCTAGCAAATCCTTGAAGCTTTGTGAGCTATAGGCTAATGCTGCTGCCACAGTGTGAATGCAGCCATGCAACACACAAATGAAAGACTGCCTGTGTTATGACAAAACTGTGTTTCCCAACAGTTAGCCGCATTGGGAAATCATTTGGCCACTTTAAGCCATTCTAACCTAAGTATTCTGCTAAAAGTCTAGCCATACTTCCGTAATTTACATAGTCATCGATTTTTAACTCAGTCTGGGAAATAAACATAAGATCAGAAAATACACCACAAAGATATGCTAAAATTAAGGAAAGTAAACATTGCCTTTAAACCAAGAGGAAGTAATCAAATGGGAAGTAGTAGCATAGTCGGCAGCAGTTGAAGAAAAAAGGATTGGAAAGGAAACATTAGGGTCGAAGGAAAAGCCCTGAAGTCTTTGGTTTAAGGACAGCAGAATCTTACCAGTCACTCTACATTTTTAGTATTTATTAATAAGGCAGCATTCATGGATTCATCTTTTGACCTTTACTGAAAAAACGTACACATTTATCCCAAAGCAGCATATTGTCTGTTCAGATGCTTGTGCTGTGATTTGAGGTGAAACTGAAGAACAGTTAATTTGGGAGTGAGAGAGTGATTGCAGAACTCACGGCAAGCCAAGCAGGGCCATAGGCAACACAGGTTGCCAAGGGTCAAGGGTTTTCTAATACGAAAGGTTGCATAATTTGTTGGATTGCTCTTGGCTGTGAGGATCAACACCAGGTAGCATCAGTCCAAAAGTGGACAAGCAGTTACTGGCTAGGCACCCTCATAGACGTTTTTCTACAGTGGCCTTTGTGCAAGGTTCTGGTTTGGGTAGTCTCTCTGTAACAGTTCCATTTATCAGGTAAATTCTCCCTGCTTCTTACCATGGCCTCCTTGTTAGGGTTTGGCATATTGGGCCCTCACTTTGATTCTGAGAACTCTCATAGTGAGTTTTGCTTTTTTTTTTTTTAAATTGTAAGTTTGTCACTTAGTAGATAGTCCACAGAGGTAGTAAAGTGATATGCGTTGTTTTTAAAAGATACAACACAATGGGATGAATTAGCTTACTGCATAAACATGAGACCCTAAATTTGAGTTCACAGCATGTAAAATTGCAAGCATAGTTGTACATGCTTGTAACACTAGCACTATGGGGAAGGCAGAGACAGGAAGATTACTTGATGACCACCACAGTAGCTCCAGGCTCAGCGAGAGACTGTCTCAAGGCATTGAGGTGGAGAGTGATAGAGCATCCTCCAGCCTTCTGAGCATGTACAAGTACACACCTGTAGGGCCGGCGGAAGCCAAGGGCCCAGGGTTTTTAATTTAAAATTCGAGAGGCTGTGTAATTTGTATCATACACCGTATGTGTGTGCACACACATACAAAGATGAAACACAGTATGAAGGTTTGTCAGAATTTATTATTTGTCTCCAAATCTGTTAATTTCTGTTGTTATTAGGTGCTCTGTAACAGGGCCAGACTGGTTTCCTATCTCCCTGGATTCTGTTCTTTAGTGAAAAGAGTTATCAATCCAAAAGCATTTTCAACTGCAGGGTCTTCAGGTTCTGATGAGTCTCATGTGGCCACTGCACCCCCGGATATATGTAAGTAAAAGACTTAACTGCTTTTATTATACTTGTAAAACCTTTTATATTGTGTTTTCTATAATAGTTTTTCTTGGAGCTTTATTTTTTTTTAAACTTTTGTTTGTTCCATTGAAAATAAAATAACATTCTACCTAGATGTATCAGAAAGTTAAAATATTACAAAAAATAAAACAATGTTTTTATAGAAATATATCCTAGGAAACACATTGTAATTGAAGATATTATAATTTAAAAGTGGGAGGGAATAGGTGGAGAGGAGGGAGGGCAAGCTACAATCGGAATTTAAAATAAATGAAAAATTTTAATAAAAATAAGCACATTTGATATACTTAATCTCCTGCTCATTATAGTTTGGCAGTGCAGTATATTGCGTATTGCTATTCCTAAGTATCCCATGACTAAGAACTGAAGTTCACTGCCTGACTACAAGAGAGATTATTATATAGCCTGTTTCTACCTAAAGAAAATATCAAAATTCAATATTCAGTGCATATTGCTTTCTTACTGTCATACAAAGCTAAAACATACTAAATTGAGCCATTGGAAGTCCAGTATTAGCCACACTTGGTTTCACAATTTCTAGGAGTTTTTTGTTGTTGTTGTTGTTGTTGTTTTTAAGATTTTGTTTTTATTTTTATTATGTGTATGTGGCATGTGAGTGCAGGTACTTGCAGAGACCAGAAGAGTGTTCAGCCCCTGGAACTGGAGTTAGGGCAGTTGTGGGCAGCCCTCTTAAGTTTTGGGAACCGAACTCAGCTCCTCCTGAGAGCAGGATGTGCTCTCAGTCTCCGAGCCATCTCACCAGTCCTAAAGCTGCCGTCCTCTAACACACACAGTCTTCCCTCAGCCAGGTCTCTGCTCTTGCTAAGTCTCTTAGCAAGCACTTTGTATGTTTATTAAGAATTTGTTGAATAATTTGCCCAAAATCTCCACTGCTTCTTTTAATCTGTTTTTTGCATCACTATCATACAGATCATTCTAAGGTATTTAAAGTGTTACTTTCTTGATAAAGATTCTTTATTAGTTCTCTCAGCAGCAGTTTCCAAATTATAAGTCCTTGTCCAAGGCTATTTAAAGAGGTTGGGTGGTGGTTAGAAAGGTTTGAGAAATTCCACATTCCATACCTGAAAACTTAGAATGCATGCCAAAATACCAAAAGCTTTTAGAAGCTTAACCTTAATGTGTCCCAAAGATATAACACATGGAATTCTTGTTTCTTCAAGAACTTTACTACAATTTAAGTTCACCGGGCCATTCAAAGCCTACAGCTCCCCTGCATTTTGTTTTGTTTTTAACAGCTGACACCCCATTTATATATGAAGACTAACGGTCCATTTGATTCCCTTCAGGCTCCCGAACAGTGTGGCCTGATGAAACTATGGGACCATTTGGACCTCAGGATCAGAGATTCCAGCTTCCTGGGAATATGGGCTTCGATTGTCACCTCAATGGTACTGCTTCACAGAAGAAAAGCTCAACCCATAAAACTTTGCCTGATGTTTTAGCAGAGCCTCTTTCAACAGAAAGACACGAATTTGTAATGGCACAATATGTGAATGAGTTTCAGGTTGGTTAATTGTTGCTCTTATTAATGCTGTGTTACTTTTTGATTACTGAGTACAATCATTTTATTGAAAGGGTAAAAAAAAGTATATACAAAAGCAGCATAAGCAGCCTTCAAAAATGTATTTGCACTGTCCAATTTACATGTTTAAATCATAATCTTTATTAAATACTTCTTCAAAAATACATTTTTGGTACCTACTTATTCTGAATGTGACTGCTAATTTTTTATATTGCTAAAGATTAAGGTTTCTTGTTTTTTACTTTTAAAAATACTCGTTATGGGCCTGTCATGATGTCACATGGTGCCTGTGATCCCAGCACTTGACCAGTGAAAGGAGAAAGATCTCTAGGTTCAGGACCAGCCTGACCTACATTGTGAATTTCAGGCCACCTGGGGCAGTTATAATTTGTTGATAGACTTTTCCTGCTAACTTTATATTTCTCTAGTCCTTTTAAGAAATTTTTGACATCTTTGATGTTGTTCATATACAGTCAGCTAAAAGAAAAACAGTAGAAATATTGATTTTTTTTTAAGAGGGGAAAAGAAGAAAAAACAATTTCCAAGGGATTAGGGGAGGTTTTTGAAAATTTTTTCTTTTTTTTTTTTTTCTTTTTGTGTGTATGTGTGTGTGTCCAAATGTGTGCTCAAGAATGAAAACCAAAGTTCATAGAAGGATGTCTGCTTCTTCTCCACCTTATTCTTTGAGGCAGGATCTGTTACTGGTTCAAAGCTTATTTTGGCAAGGCTGGCCAGCAAGGCCCCCAACACTAGGATACAGATGTGTATACCTCCTTGTCTAACTTTGTAGGTGGGTACTGGGAATCCAAACTCAGATCCCCATACTTGCATGAGGGGATACCTCCTGAGCCCCCGTGTACCATTGCTTAAACTGGAGTTGCACCATTATTCGTGGAAATAGAAGGCTACATACATCTCAGTTTGTAGAGTTAATTAAAGGTTTATTGTTTGGTTGGGTTTTTTTGGTAGTGATGACTTATTGTTTGCTTTTAAAGATTTACTTTTTAATTATGTGGCATATGTGTCTATGTGTGGGTACATGCATATGAGTGCAAGTGCCCATGTAGGCAAGAGGTGTCAGGTCTTTTGGAATGGGAGTTACAGGTGAAGTGGAACTGAACTCCAATCATCTGCAAGAGCAGTTATGCTCTTAACCATTGAGCCATCTTGGCAGCCCTTGTTATATATTTTAAAATAAAGCTGTATTATTTGGTACACCAGCCTCTCAAAGTATGAGTTTTATTGGATGACAGGACACATTGGGACATCATTGACTTCCTGGATCTCGTTATATTAGATGAGTTTTGCTCCTTCTCATTTCTTTGTTCTTCTTCTCCATACTAAATACTTGATCTTTCCCACATTCTATTGTTAGTCTTCTCGTTCCTCTTAGTCACTAGCTCATTAGCTTTAAGCTTTTACAATTCCTAGCTCAGTATTAGTTCTGACATTTGCCCCCGGGTGTGTTTATTTGTATATCTGGTAAGTCCCAAATTTTGTGTTTAATACTGAAGTGGTTCTTTTATCCCCCCATACTTTGTCCTTATTCCTGTCTAACCAGTCATATGAGTAGTATAGCTATCTTTTCCTCTGTCCTTAGATACAAATTAGAGGACCATCCTTGCCTCCCTCCGCTAGCATGTTCCCACAAATAATTTCAAAATCACATTTCTCCAATCTGTGAATTTGTTCCTAAGTTATTGTCATTTTAACTCTGTCAGACTTCAAAAACTGTTTCTTTTACCTGCATTTTTAGGGACGTTATAACATAATGGACTAGGGAAAGCGAATAAATGTGGGTTCAGGTGTTGACACTTAGCTTGTGACTTTGAGAATTTCCTGTAACCTTTGTGAGCCTTTGTTTCTGTACATGAGAAGTGAAAGCAGTAACAGCAATGACGTCCAGGCTCTGCAGGCTCCCTGCACTTGTTGCACCGCTTCATACCAGTTTTACAATAATTCAGTGTCACGTAAACATCACAAAAGATAATTTTGTAAGGTTTTTATTATGGTATTTCAGCCTGCTCTTATCAAATTCCAGAATGTCGCTATATTTATACATTTTTCTTATATTTTCTTCAGTAGTTCTTTAGAGCTTTCAGAATTTATCCTCTTTTTAGTGTGAAACATTGCCTTACTTTCCATTAGAATTATTTTGTAAACTATTCTAACTTAAATTCTTAACGAATATTTGAACTCAAGTTTTCCTTTCATCCTTGTCGTTGTTCCCACAGAGTAGTGATGCACCTGCTGCACAAGAAATTAACAGTGCAGAAACTTACTTTGAAAATGCCAGAGTTGAGTGTGTGATCCAAACATGTCCAGAACTACTGCAAAGAGGTATCATACTTGCTGCGTTGAAACACAAGTGTGTATTAGATAATGTTATTAATGTCTTCATATGCTTAACGATGGACCCAGCACTTCTCAGGTTCTCTGTTGGTGTTCATTATGTCCTGTTGGGAATGGTTGCTTGTCCTCTGATGTCTGAACTCATTTCAGTTACATAGCAATAATAGGATTCATAGTAACTTTCCCTTAAATTTCATATTTCTACTCTTGTGTGACTATTGTAACTGATTTTTTTCATAAGTTTGTATATAATATGTAAAGAAGAATCTTTGAGAATTTCATGCAGTGAATTTTGATTATATTCATGTATATTCATTTCCATTTCTCTCCCTTCTGGAGGATCTACCACCACCTCCCTGGACTGTTCCCACCCCAACTCCATCTCTTTCTCTTTTTCAAAACTAAACCATGGAATCCGTCTAGTGCTGCCCATGTACATCTGGGTGAGGGCCACTCAAGAGAGCATGGTCAACCTACTATGAGCGACACCTTAAAGAAAACTGACTCTCCTTCCCCCAGAGGCTATCACCTGTTCCCAGCTCCTCAGTTAGGGTTGGGGACTTGCTGGCCTCTCTCGGCTTCATGCTAGAATGTTAGTCGCCTTCATCTTGTGCAGGTTTTCTGCACAGCTGCTGTGAACTCATAAGCACAGAAGGTCCTGCATGTCCAAAGATAGTATTTCACTCCAATTCTTCCTTAGTTCTAAGACCTGGTGTGATACAGATGTCATATTTGTGGCTGTGTGCTCCACCCTTTGCACTTTGACCCGTTGTCATTAAACTCCTAATGATAAATTGATTTGAAAATCATGTTAATAGTAAAGCATGGGTGGGTGTAGTGTAGCTTAACTTTAAGAGCTGTTGGCGTTGCTGTTTCAGCTCATCCAACAAAACTGCATTCCTTGTACTCTTCAGAAATAGTGTACACTTGGAAGACTGCCTTAATTTTCATTTTCCTGAGTAAGCTATCTTTATGAACTAAAGCTCTTTGTGTAAAGCTAACTGTTTTCTTCTTGGGCTTTACATTCTTATTTTTAGATTTTGAGTCACTTTTTCCAGAAGTGGCTAATAACAAACTAATGGTTCTGACCGTGACGCAGAAAACTGAAAATGACATGACTGTTTGGAGCAAAGAGGTAGAACTTGAAAGAGAGATGCTCTTGGAGAAGGTAAGTCTTCCAGTTTCCTAATAACTTAGTGCCGTCTTATTTACATGTCACTCCACCAGTTGCGACAACACATTATTATGAAAACCATTCTAAGAGACTAGAACTTTGGTGGACTTCTTAGCTGAGTTAATCATCTACATTGAGCTTATTTTAGATTTAGACTGTTATTCTGTTATATAGTCAGCCTGTTTTATTAACCTGCCTTTAATAGAATAATGTAACAATAATCTTACTTGCCTTGGGTTTCCCAGGTAATCAGCTTTTACAACTTAAACTGTTGCATAGCTGTAATCTTCTATTGTGTACTCTTTTGTGCCCATGACCCAGAATAATGAATATGTTTATGTTTGTGCTGTGTTAGGCATTTGCTAAAAGCAGCCAACAGGTTGGAAGCAACTTTGTACAATAAATATTAGCCATAAATGAAGGAAACAGCATGTGAAAATTTTTTAAAGATTTATTTTATTTATTATGTATACAGTGTTCTACCTGTGTATATATGCCTGCAGTGCAGGCAAGAAGAGGGAACCAGACACATTATAAATGGCTGTGAGCTACCATGTGGTTGCTGGGAATTTAACTCAGCATCCCTGGAAGAGCAGCCAGAGCTCTTAATCTCTTAGCCATCTCTCCAGTCCCCTATATGGATATTATTAAATAAATTTTTGCTTTTCTGAGTGCTTCTGGGGCATTTAGAGTCAGTAACTTAATACCTTGTAAAATTGTGTTAAAGATTTCTGTAAAGTGTCCCTAGTTCTTTCGCTGTGTAATACTTTTCTGTGCTGCTAAGTAAATACAGAGCAAACACCTTTGTGATGGACATAGGGAAAGACAAGACAAGACAACACTCAGGTAGGCACAGATTCAGACTTACTGAGTAAACAGATTATATAGATAAGCCAGAAACTGTAAGTTACGGGGAGACAAGTAGAGAATTCAAATCTGAGCTCACTCTCTGTTAAACTACCCCAGGAAGAAGTCTAATTTCTTTTCCTTAACTCAACACCAGCTCATATTGGTGACTCTTGAGTTATCACTACTGCATTTAAACAGTGCAACTACTATCATAAAATTATGTTTTTGCCCTGTATTTGTTCTGTGAAATATTTCAAGCACTGAAGAAATGGCACCATTTTTCAAGGAAAAGAAAAAAAAAAAAGTTGGCTCAGCAGTCAAGAGCACATGCTATTCTTCCAGAGGATCTGGATTTGAGTTCCAACACACACATGGTGGCTTACAACTATATGTAACCATAGTTTCGGGGAATCCATTGCCCACAAGTGGTTTGTGTGAGCACCTGACATGCATATGCTCCACAGACATATATGCAGTCAAAGTAGCCACACCCATAAAATAAGTAAGTGCTACTTTTCTTGGTATTCATGAACATTTTAGTTTTATTTATTTCTTTTCTGAATGTTTCTAAATTTCCAGTTTTTCTAAAATCTATTACTCTGTCTCTCTCTTGCATCTCTACACCATCTATAGCATAGCAAGTAGTGAAAATCACACAGTCTTCTCTAAGGAATAAAGAGTAACACCAAGCAGTGTGGCAGGATAAAATACAGTCTGCATCTTTTTTCTGCCCTTTGCTTTCAATTGAAGATAGGTTTTGATACTTCTGTATATTTTATTTACAATGTAGATATACATTTATTTATATGTAGATATATTTATTTCTTATAAAAATCTGCATTCTATTATGAGTAAATGAAATTTTAGGTTATTTTAAAATTTCCTTTATGATTTATAAATTGACAGTCCAACTTTGCTATTACTGGCACACAGCTGGGAAAGTCAATATTACATTTATTTATGAGCACTGATCCCCATAGACTCCTAGATAGAAGATGGCTGAATTACTATCATTTTAAATTTTGATAGATGCTGATGATATGCCTACCCCCAAAATTATCTTAATACATCTGCTCTGACTCTAGCTTACCTTATACCTTAGCATTCTTATCAATCAGATAAAAATTTCAGATAATTACTTCTATAAATATGTAGTAATTACCTTAAAATTGACATTGAATTATGTGAATTTGTCTATAGGACGAGAAAGAGTATTCTTCTCTATGATAGATTCAGAATGACTCATCTGAGTGCCTTAGCTCACTCTAGTTGAAAAATCCTCTTAATGATTTCCATGTAAGACAGTGTTAAACATTCTGTTACTTTAGGGGGTTAACCAGATGGTTCTCTTTATTTGTGATAATGTGGTTTACATATTCAGCAGTATTTTATGGTAATAATGTGTTACGTAAATGTACCACATAGCGCTTACTAATACATGCCATTGTGATGATATTTCGTTTGTGCTATAACAAATAAAGCTTGCCTGAGGATCAGAGTGGAGTGGGCCCCTAGATAGCTCTAGAGGCCAGGCAGTGGTAACACACACCTTTAATCATAGCACTCTGGAGGCAGAGGCAGAAGGATCTCTGGGAGTTCAAGGCCACTCACACCTTTAATCCTAGTACTTGGGAGTCAAGTGCCTTTAATCCAAGTCCTGAGGAGGTAGAGACAGAAATGTGATTGGGTGGAGATATGGCAGGAGGAGACAGGAGCTCAGGGTATTCAGTCTGAGGACGTGTAGAAACAGGGTACCCCATTCAGTCTGAGAATTTTGTAGAGCTAAGAACTAGTGGCTGGCTGCTCTGCTTCTCTGATCTTTCAGCTTTCACCCCCTACTATCTGTTTTTTATTGTTAAGACCAATTAAAATTCATGCTACATGTCATAGTGTTTTAACAGATGTGAGCATATTATATACTAACTAAAATGGAATTAAATAGAAGTATTTGACATTCGGGCTGGGTGTAGTGGCTTACACCTTTGATCTCAGCACTCAGGAGGCAGAGGCATGTGGCTTTCTGGGAGTTTGAGGCCACATGGTTAAGTTTCAGGCCAGCCAGGAAAACATAGTGAGAGAGACCTTGTTTAAAAAACAGACATACATTCAGATTTAAGAGAATTTAAGTAGGCAATAACTAGCAGACAACTTATTTACATATTAAAGGCTGGACAGTTCTCATCACTCAGTGAGCAGCCACAGAGCTCATTCTTAAGCATCACATTAGTAGTGCTGGCTTCTGATCATCTCGAGAGTCTTACCTAATTTGACACTGGGTCCAGTATAGTTCTTTCAGTTTCCTGTGGCTAGTGTGGGTTTCCACATGTCCTATTCTCATCTTTTCCAGCAGATGTCACTGTTTGTCTTTGGTGAATCCATATCTTAGGAGAAATGTGCTGGTGCTTATAATAATATAAGATTCTTTTAGTTAACCTTTGTACATGCTTGATTGTATTGTTTTGTTCTTTTTAGTTTTTAGGTATGACCTTTTTCATTAAGTTGGAATATAATCAAATGACTTGAATTTTAAGACTTAATAAAGATTATGAGATACATCAACAAAAGTTAATGTTGAATGTGGGTGATAATCTACAGAATTGTTTATTATATGTCACCAGTTTACAGGTGGATATGGAGAGAAAAGTTAGCTTAGGTGCTATGCCTCCATAGGAATCATTAAACTTCATCCAAAAAAATTACAATAAATGTAGTTCTGAAAAAATAAAAAGTTGTGGCAAGTGAAATTTACAGTAAGTCTATTTGAGCAAAATGACTCACAAGTAACCCAGCTGTCAGAAGGGTAAGTCCAGAGACCTCCAGCCTGCCATGTGCCCAGGCAGCGTTAGTAGACAGAAAATAGACATGAAGTCCACAAACGCTATGGCTGTAGCTCTGAGTTTGCCTTACTGAGCACGGCCATCAGTTGGCAGCCTGAGAGTGAGCAGTGCTCAGTCCTGTGTTGTGAAACAGACTCCTAAGTTAGGCTGGACTTACACTCTTAGTTTGCAGTATGTTGAGAGTCAAAACGGGAAAGAAGCTTCAGGCCAAATTTCACAGTCTCTTTAACTTCCTTTCTTGGTCTCTAATACAGATTAAGGGCTCTTGAAAGCTGAATAGAAGGCTTTGGCAGTATAGATAGAGGGGCTGAAGAAAGTAGAACAAGGTTACTGGTTCTTTTCTTACAGGGTTAGAACAGGGAGGACCCTTCTGATTGGTTGCTGTCAATCTTCTAGCGGTTTTTGAAAGCTGACCTGTTTAAATTCTGTTTGATTACTAATTAATCAGTGACAGTAATGAGTAATCCCATTCTGGCTTGATCTGGTCTGTCTCATTAGTACCAACATCACAGTGGCCTCCTGTAAACTTTAACAAGTCCCAGGCACAGTCATCTTGTTTATGCACTGGTAAGAGCAGGACCCTCACTTTGGTTACAGTGTATTTATATGGTGTATGGGAGTGGTACGTTCAAAGATTAATAGTAACTACTAATACTACAGAATGGCAAGAGTTGGCAACGAAGTTTTGTGAATACGGTCTCTTTATACTTCGGCTTTTTGCTTAAAGGAGGTTTTTCTTTGATGTGTGCTAAATGCAAGCATTATTGTCTCTGCACAGTGGGGTTATTATTAAAGAAATGAATGGTTAGTCTGCAGTAATTGAGCTACTCCACAGCTGATTGGATAATCAAGGCAGGTCTAACAGGTAGGTAGCATTGTAGCATTTTGGATACACTGATCCAAAAGATGATCCACATCCCAGGCTGGCTGGCCAGATGTTATGAGATTTTATCACACTGCTCAGAATGGCTTATCATTTAAAACTTACAAATTAATTCATTATTTCTAGAATTTTCAGATTAGTATATGCCTTGAGGACAGTTGACCACAGTTAGCCAAAACCATAAAAAATAAATCCACAGATGGGGGACTTGTGTATATTATGGGCATCTTAGTCAATCCACTTTAGCTATAAGCTCTGCGTTACATTGTTAAAACAATCATAGACATTAAATACATTCATGGATATAGCTATAATAGTGAGCTGGATTTGCTCTAGGACTATAATTTGCTAGTGTTTGGTGCAGAATATATTCTGCATTTCTTTTTTTGTTTTGTTTTGTTTGTTTGTTTTTTGAGACAGGGTTTCTCTGTGTAGCTTTGGAGTCTATCCTGGAACTAGCTCTTGTAGACCAGGCTGGTCTCAAACTCACAGAGAGCCACCTGCCTCTGTCTCCCGAGTGCTGGGATTAAAGGCGTATATTCTGCATTTCTAAATCCTGGACATTTTAGCCAGTGTTAGCTGAATGTCAGAAGTGCTGTGTCTCTTCACTCTTGATGGGCCAGAATTCCATGTATCCCCTGCATATTCCAAATTTTACAGTTTGAGAATTTGCTAGGCCTGTTAGAATCTTGCCTCTTTCTTACTTGGCTCAGTTTTTTGCTAAGCAGCCAGGGAGAACTATTGTATAGGTTACTGGGATTCTGTTTTGTGTCGGCCTCTTTGCAGTGCTCTGCCAGACAAGTTCAAGGGCTTCAGGGGTCCAGAATTCTTACTTTGCCTCCTAAACACGGTGACACCATCTCTTGGCTTGGAATCTACTCTCTCTTAGTTTACTTTTTGTTTCTGCAAGTAACTCCAAAACCAACATTGGTGACGAGTTAATTTGGGTTACACGTCGTGGTCACAGATGATCATTGAAGGAAGTCAAGGTAGTTGTTCAAAGCAGGAACTGACGCAGAAGCCATGGAGAAACACAGATTACTGGCTTGCTTTCCAAGTCTTGTTCAGCCTGCTTTCTTATGTGACCCAAGACCAACTCTTCAGGGATGGCCTTACCTGAAATGGGCAGATCCTTCCATCTCTATCATTAGTCAAGAAAATGCTTCCCTACAGGCCTCTGTAAGCTAATCTAATAGAGGCATTTTCGCAGTTGAGATTTCCTCTTCTCAGAAGACCCTAGTTTGTGTCAAGTTGACAAAAACCAAAACAAACAAAATGCCTTCAAATAAAAGGTCTCTAGAGATAGTTGCCTTGCATATTTTAGTCACTTTTCTAGCTTTCAGCAGGATACTGAGTTTGGATTTATCCCTTTGTTGTGACTAGAATGAAGGCTGGGCTGTGGGTTTTAGGCATCCAGTTGCTCTTTTTGTCAGCAGTGCAGTCTGGACTTAAACTTGCTACTGGCTTTTCAGTACTTAGTTGTGATCGACACATACACCATAGATATTAAGATATTAAGGCTAAAATCCTGATCTGTCCATGGTATTTAGCAACCATACACATCATGTGTAAAAGACACACAAATGTTTAGTGAAAAGTAGGCATCCTGTTGATTCCTCTGCTCCACCTACCTGTGTATTCAGATTTTGTTGTTTTGTTTTGTTTACCTCAACTGCTAGTGTTTAATCCTAGAGCCTTGGGCAACCTAGACAATAAAATGACATTTAACTTTAAACATAAACCAATCAGAGTGGGGTTAGCACTGATTTTATCTCTTCCTCTGCAGTTCATTAATGGTGCTAAGGAAATTTGCTATGCTCTTCGGGCTGAAGGATATTGGGCTGACTTCATTGACCCATCATCTGGTTTGGCAGTGAGTAAATACATCTTGAAAGCCAGTTTATACGAAGTAGACACGGTTCTTATTATAAAATTATAACTGTCCTATTGGCAAAAAAAAATCCATTTAGACTTTTTTACAGTTCAAGATATTATCCAGAGAAGAAGGATTACTGTTAAGTCCCTTGGTTTCACAATTCTAGAACTTACGGCACTATTTCTGTTAATAGTAATGAAACAGATATGTGTGTTTATTATTTGTAAGCTAAAACTTAGGAACTACTGTGGTCTAGTCTAGTTTCTTAAAAGACCAAAGTTTTTTGAAGTTAAAATATAAACTCTAAAAAAATTACAGAAGTAACTTTTTGGAAGCTTTTATATAGTCATGGTCACATACTTCAATTGCAAGAAGTAATAAAATCATTTTTAAAGATTTATTTATTATGTATATAGTATTCTGTCTGCATGTTTACCTGCACATCAGAAGAGGGCATTAGATCTCATAGATGGTGAGCCGCCATGTGGTTGCTGGGAAGTGAACTCAAGGTATCTGGAAGAGTAGTCAATGCTCTTAACCTCTGAGCCATCTCTCCAGCCTCATAAAATTATTTTTTAATTTTAAAATAGAAATATGTACCTGCTACTTCTCAGAGTCAAGTAGAATGTCATTTCGACTAGAAGACCTCTGGCTTTTGTCCCCTTTTGTAACAGTGATGGAGGTGATTCATAGATGAATCTCTGAGATTTGTTCATCTTTAAAGCTTGTACAATGCTATACATTCAGTTCTAGGTAACTCGAAGTTTATTTGATAATTCATTTTCCATTTCTAGTATGCATAAGAACTGGGGAGGATGTGCTAGAACAGTATTGCATGTGACCTTTTATTGCATTAAAAAAATATATTAACCATATAGACACACTTGCATTTATATAAATATTCCTGTAATGCTTTTTTTCCTAATGAAAATATTATTTCATTTCTTACTTCTAGTTTTTTGGACCATATACAAACAACACGCTTTTTGAAACAGATGAACGTTACCGGCATTTAGGATTCTCTGTTGATGACCTTGGCTGCTGTAAAGTGATCCGTCACAGTCTCTGGGGTACTCATGTGTTTGTAGGAAGTATCTTCACTAATGCGGCAGCAGACAGCCATATCATGCAGAAGCTCAGTGGAAACTAGCCATGCCCTGTGATTATTGCAGCTCTGTCTGTCTATAATGGAGTGCTCTGTATAAACACTGTTGAGGAACTCAGCTTCTACGGGATTCTGGTTTCTAGGTATTTATTTCATCATTTATGGGTTTACATCGGGAGGTGGCTTAGATTGCAGTATTGCAAATGCTTCTCATATTCTGGAGTATGTGTTGAACACACCACATTCTGCAGAATGTGGTCATCTACATGTAACCAGGGTATGTATGGTCTCTTATTGTTAATTCTCCCCTTTATTGGGAAAACCTAATTAGTTTAATTATTTTTTTCCAAAAATAAATCATACATTTGGCTATGATAGCTTGTGTTTCTTCATTGCAATAGTTTAAAAATGCAGCTATTTAATAGGTTAAAGAAGTACAACATTAAATTTTAAGGTTTTTTTCTTAGTATTACTATTGGTAATTCTAGATTTGTTACAAATTTACTTTTCTAATTTATTTTTCTTAACTGCTAATGAAACTGGCCCAAGTTTGAGTGCTGTTTTCAAACAATGTCCGCAGGAAAAAAAATAGCGAAAGTAATACATCTTTTATGTATAAAAGGTATATCAGTTTCATTCTTACACTAAAATACATTTCTTAAACAATCAGTTAAAACAGTTAAATATAATTTATTTTCAGATTAATTGATGCCTCAGCTCCAAATCATATCCCTAACTCCATCACTCCAGAGATACCTCATTCTCTATTCTGCAGAGCTTATTACACTGTTATTAACTTTAAATGAATTGACTTTCATTGCTGAGGCTTCTGCCAGTCTATGACTTGTTGATGATAGCAGTGGAAAGTGATTGGTTACTAGGTACTGAAATACAAGAAGTGCCTCAGGTACCCATTTCATTGTGTTTATTTACACAAGACCACAAGAACAAGAAAATGTACAATATTAACCAAATAAGCATAGCACAGCTCACCTAAGACCCAGCACGGGAACACAGCTGTGATTCTTTTATTTATACACATTGTCTGTTACTCTCCGTGGTTATCAAGAGATCTAAGCATCAGAAGAGCTGCAGAACTGAGGGCGAGAGAACTTTAGAGCTGCCTGACGCTAGTGCTGCACTTAGCAAAGAAACAGGATTTGGACTCTGCATGCCTTAAATTTCTCTTAAAGTTTACTGAACTGTATATCTTAAAATACTTAATTAATACATATCTGAAAATTCAACTATAGCATGCTACACTTGGAAGAGAAGTTCTCTCCCTTCAAGTTTAAAGCTTGTTTGTCTTCCTTGGGCTTCTACCACTTATAAACCAACTGAATTCCTGTAGCTGAGCAAAACTCTGCATTTCTCCTAGGACTGCTTCTGTTCTTGCCCCAAAGCAGTCCACATCTGCACTACAAATGCTTTGAGTGATAAACCTTTGTTTGGGGACCTATTAAATAATGTGTGGTATGCTTAGCATCACCCTGGTCTCTGCCTACTTAGGTACAATAAGCAAACCCCGGATGGTAACAAAAATATTTCCAAATATAGCCAAATTATATTAAGGGTATTCATTGTTCCTGTGCGTTGGTTGTTCACTTAGCTCCTGTGACTAAGAGCCTCAGTATTATAACGAGCAATACTTGTAGAAGAATGTTGTTTCCTGTATTCCTATTTGACTGCAGAGGGCATGAGATCCGTTTGTCACAGAGACGTGCCTTCACTTACCCTTCTTTAAATTCATTCTTTTCTAAGATAGAAACTCAAATGTCACACTGTCGTAATTGCAAATTGAAGGTTTATTGTGATTCAAACTGAGTTAAACGACTTCTAGGGTCACAAAAAGCAAATGTGGGTCCAGCACTGAGTAGACCAGCTGAGAAAGATGGGAAACTGTGTTTATTGCCATGTGAATAAGTTGGAGTAATAGCATTTGTCCTGTATTAAGTTAAAATGCCTTCTCAGAGTCAAGTGGTCACTCAGGAGAGATAAATTAACTCTCCTGGGACACTGGGGCGTGAATTAGTGACCTGGAAGAGGCAATTAAGCTTAAATGGGTAAGCATTTGGCTTTTAGTCTGCTCTCTATTTATTGTGTCCGTAGAATCAAGTGTGCATCAACCCACGGTGTAATTTTATGCTGGTACCCAAACTCAGCATTGATTCAAGACAGTGTCTCCAAGTGGCAAAAATCCTTTTAATATATTAGAAAACAAATTGTGGTAAGACTACTAACATAACAGGCTCCTTCTAGCAAATGAGAGTTGAGGCAGTGAAAAAAATATCATTTAGGAGTGTCAGAAATCCCAGCTTGTTTCTCAATCCTGTTCTGAGTTTTAAGTTCATTTTAAAAAACAAGTTAGAGCTTCTGTACAAACTTAAGCTGTAGCCACATTTCTGACATCATGAGTTGTATGAACTGAGAAAAGAATTGATAATAATTCCAAAAATGGTATGAAAATATCAGTCTTGTCCCCATCATTTCAGATAGCAGATTCTTGCAGTTGTGGATACTTGGGATTGATCCCACCAGAAGAGGAAGCTGTTACAAGTCCAGAATTGCCATTGGCTCTTAGCCTTCCTATCACGGTCCTCCATGTCTGGTGAGAATGGCCAGATGCCAATGCTGAGTGGCCTTAATCAAAGCTAACAGCAAAATAGCAATCTGCCACACTTGTCGCCTCGTTTAGTATGTTACAACAAAGTCTACATACAAATGCCAATATCTCAAATTGAAAAGGAATTCGAAATTTGACCTGAAATGTGTTGTTTTAGCACTTCTCTTAGATGTTTACAAAGATAGGCAGTGATATATTTGACCAGTAGGTGTCACTATGTACTTACCTAGAAATTCTTCTGAGTTCCTACTTCAAGTAGTGAAGACCAAAAAAAAATGAGGGGGGTGTCCTAATTTTGTACCAAATACCCAGCTATATGAATTAAACATGTTTGAGATTTATAATGTTTTCTTTAGAAAGACAGACTCTTAACATTGTTAATGATTTCTTGGCCTTTTGTCTCTGGTGCTGTTGCCATTATTTTAGACGTCATTATCTTGGTTATGCAGTATTTAACAGAACATTCTCCTGTGAACAGATAGGCAATTCTTTCAAGAGAGTGCACTTGTCACAGTAACTCGGACTGTTCAATAGTTACTCGTCATCTTTCACTTCTTAGACTGTGAATTCCTAGAAAAGAATCTGTCGCCATAGTGTCTAGTGTCCTGAATCTAAGAAGAAATACACTGGCAGGACTCCTGGCTTGTCCTTAGGGAAAGTGGTCGCAAAAGACAGGTGTGGTGTGGTCTTGCTTCACCAGCAAGGCCCTCAAAATCTACCATGCAGAGGGCACTGTATTCTCAAAAGATCTGACAGATTCTCATTTCTAAATTAATTTCTAGTTATTAAGCAATTACATAGTGCTTCCTGCCCCGTTTTAAAAAAACAAAACAAAACTATCTTTGAAATAAAGGGGGTCTTAAGAATTAGGAACATGGGAATACACATTTTTTAAACTCAAGGTCAATATAAGTAACAGAACTTTACTCAGATTACTCAATTTTGTAAGGAAAAACTAGAGATTAAAAATAGTGGTTTGAGGCTGTCTTAGAAATCATCTCATCCACCTTCTGTTTTAGATGGAAAAGCGTTAAGAACATTAGATAATGCTCTAGAGAGGTGTGAGTAAGTGCCCCAAAACTGCATTAAAAACTAGGGTTCCTTAACCTCAACCTGGAAGCTAATTGTGTGTGTGTGTGTGTGTGTGTGTGTGTGTGTGTGTGTGTGTGTGTGTGTGTGTGTGTGTGTGTGTGTGTGTGTTCTGACACTACCCTGGTGCCCTTGCCTTTCTTCTTGCTTGAGACACTCTCTTATTTTCCCATTATGTAGACCAGGCAAGCTGGTCTGCAACTTCTAGGGATTCTTCTGTTTCCACCTCACATTGCTCAGGAAGAGCACTGGGACTGTAGATGTCTCACACACACACACACACACACAGCGTGTGCGCATACTCACATCCTGTTGTTTACGAGTCCAGAGAATTTGGATTACCCAGCAAACACTTTTACCCACTGAGCCATTTCTCCAACCCCAAACCAGATGTTTGTTGTGCTAGATAAAGCTTTCACTCTAAAACTACATCTCCTACCCAACCCGCCCCTGAAGAACTCCCAAGTCCAGCATGGCTATTACAGTGTTAAATCATGAATCTCTAACAGTCTTAATTGGCAACCTCCAGACCTGCGAGGAGGATTTCCCACTCCTGCTTTACTCTGCCTCTATATCCTACCAATGACAGAAATAGCCAGAGATTCTTTCTGATGGTGGTTCAAGCCCAGCCAGAGAAAGAAAGGCCGATCCATTTGCTATAATAAATTATTGGATGTGCTCAGTAATGCTTACATTTTTATAGTTATACATTAATGAACAAAAGAAAATGCCTTTGTTATTAAAATTCCTTCAGAAGCAGTGTTATGAATATGAAATCCCTTGTTGTTACTTTTGGTGTGGGTTTGTTTTTTGTTTTTCTACCTTTCATGGGGGGGGGGTCATACAAGATTTTTTAAGAAATAGAGCCATCTAGGTAATAGGGCTATTTTATCTTGAGCAAATAGCCCAAGTATTCACAATACTTATTAAAGTTAGTATCAGCAAACCCTTTTCTACCTCCTCCAATCTTGATGGGCGTGTCCTTCTCAATGAATACCAAGAGGGTGGCATGAAGAGGTGGAGCCTCTAGGAGAGCAATAAATTCTTGAGGGATTGAGTCCTCTAAAGAGGGATCAGGTGATGCTCCCCACCCACCCCATCCACCAACATCTTTGTCCCTTTCAGTCATGTGAGGACAACATGTCCCGGGCTGGGACAAAGAGAGTAGTCCTTTCCAGACACAGAACTTGTTCTATCTGGATGTCGATTTCTCAAGCAGCAGCACTCTGAGTGAAAGACCCGGATAAATCCAGACCCCTCTAGCAGGAAAAATAGATCCAAAAATCTAGCAGGAAGAGAAGAGCCAAAAATCTAGGTTAGCTGGTTCAGTGGCCCCTGTTCCAGGAACTAGCTGACCATAAAGTTAGATTATAATCTTGAGAATAATCTTGAGAAACGGGAGTTACCCCCTTGTGATTATCACTGGTATTTTCAGAATTTTCCAGTGACTCCCTCCCTACCCCCTTTGGGTTGTGGTTTCTTCCCCTAAATACCCCCTCCCAGCTACTCAGGGTTGAACTCTGCTACCCCTGTGTGAGATATGAGTCTCGGCCCCAGTGCACTGGTTCCTGTTAATAAACCTCATGTGATTGCAGCAAGGACGGTCTCTTATGAGTTCTTGGGGGGTCATGTCATCCCGAGACTTGAGTGAGAGTCTCCCCACTCCAGGGATCTTTCATGAGCGGAGAGGGAGCGTTACTATTTACAGATTTCAAGCGTGTGTTGTTTCCCATATCTCCAATGGACAAGGTGTGAATTTGAAAATAACTGAGCGTTTAAGATATTTTAATTCAGAATCTTTCTTAAACTCTAGACCTCTGCTTTTTTACTTTTCCCCCCATGAATTAGTAAATTTGGTGTGTTCTTCTGATGTCCCTTATTTCTGCTCCAGGCAGGAACCTATGCACATCTAGAGGCTCTGAGAGGGGCAGGCAGGGTTTGAAGAAGGAGAAGCAGATCACAGACATTAGGAATCTTGCACAGCACTCACAGAAGGAAGCAGTCTGGTTTACTTAACATGGTGTGTCAACACACAAGGAAGTGGGAAGCCAAGCAGAAAGGTAGGCTAGGGCTGGATTAAAGGGAGTGTTAGTCCAGAATGAAGAATAGCTCTGAACTTGGAAAGATTTCAAATAGAATTCTATTGGGCCGTTGTAAAAGACGGACCTACAGTTTGGAAGAAAAGTAACAAGAAGAGCGCTATTGTAGCGGGGCAGCCAAGAGTACAAAATAGGGTTGGGGTAAAGGAGGAAATTGTGTTCCATGAGAAAATATGAAGCATGTAGCTCCCTGAGCTTCTCCACATCCCCCACCTGCCTGCAAAGAGAAGATGGCTTTCACTCTGGATAATTAAGGAACTGAAAATCATGATACTTCAATAACCAGCTTTTCCCTGGCTCTGACTGCACATTTGGTACTTGACTAATCTTCACTGTATTCTTATGGACCAGGCTTTGCTAGTCCCACATGGAAAATGGATGACAGAACCGGGATTGGTGACTCTCCTGGTGGTTGCATCAACAAGTACCCATTGAGTCTATGTAAGCATAGACTCTTCTTGAAGCTAATGTGGAAAACTTAGGAGTTTGCAACCAGTAGTTAGCGATGAGAATCTAGAATTCAGAGAATAGGACTGAGGATATGGAATTGGATGCCATGTTTAACCTGAATATGTAAAACATTAGATCACTGAATGTGAGCTTTTCTACTTCCCAGGAGGGAAGATATATTAGGGGAGGCATGATCAAAAGATTTCTAGACCCACTGGGAAGAGTGTTGACAGATATTGTCACCAGACCTCTCAGTATATGCCTTACTTTTTGCTTCCTAGTAGATATTTATTTCCTCATATACAGTATTGATTTCTGTTTGATTCAAGAAAATCAGGTGGCTTGTAGTGTTTCATGCTTGTTCAGAGGTTTCAACTTCAACTGTCTTAGAATCTGAAACACTGAAACATACTATGGAAGATTTTGATGAGTTGAGATGCACAGACACTTATCAGAAAACTACATAGCATCATGGTCAAGAGATCAGTGTAAGGAAAATAGGTTTGGCTCTCCACTTTGTGGTTTGCAATTTTCCTTACCCCAAAATGCCATCTTTCTGTTTCTCATACACTCACCTTATGGCAGGTTTAATGTTCAGGACGATGACACATGCCATTGGTTGCTATGCCTCTGGAAGATGACACATGCCATTGGTTGCTGTGCCTCTGGAAGATGTCAGGCTAACTCCATTATTAGGTCACTGAACATGTACAAATTCTGTAATGCTTTAAACAGAAGGATTACTAAAACCTATTCTTTTCTCTAAGAATACAATACAAACATTTTCAAGAGATAAGTTCATCAAAACATCTTAGTTCTTAATTTAACTACAGTTTTGAGAAGGGGAAAAAAGAATGACACTATCCCAAACAGTTCATCCCACTGGAAACAAGTGACAGAGGCGTTCCCACTAGCTGTTCATACATAGACAACGTGCTGCTAGGTGATAGTGGGGTTCTCTGTTGTGTTTGACCAGCCTGTGCACTCCACAGATGCTTGTCAGAACATTTCGATGGACATTTGAAAGAGTTTCCTGTTGGGAAGTGGGAGTTACCTCACCACTCAACACACAAGCTCTAAACTGAGCAGAACCCCATCCTATCTTTAGAATACATGCACGATGAGGGAAACGGAGCTTTCTAAAGTACCAGTATTTATAGGTGGGAGCTGTCTGCTGGTCAAGTTATGAGAAGTCCTACCCTCCTGTAAAATATTCTGATCCTGGAGATCTTCCTAGGTCTGTATAAAGGTCAAACTAGTATTCATATCTGCTTTGATGACTATTTATCAGCCAGTAGGAGATTCAAAAGTAATGATTTTGCAAGCACATTATCTGTTGTATTTACATAAATATCCCATTTAATATTTGAAAACCAGCATGGAACAAGTTATAGCATCTGCAGTTATGGAGGAGGAAGTTGAAACTCAGAGAACAGTAAACTGCCCAAGGTCACAAGACCTTGAGTAATGAACCAAGACTCTAAACTCAGTTTTTCTATGAAAGTCACACTCATTCAATACCGCTCCAGAGAACCAGCAATGGCTCTTCTCACTGCCAGAAATAGCCTTTGGGTTATTTTGTTATGAGGGGGCTGATGGTTCTAGAGATGCAATTAAACTGATTTTAATAATTTTTTAGGGTCCTGGAAGCCATGAGTAGAGAGAGACTTGATAGTACAAGTCTGTGTGGTGACATGTTGTGCTGATTTCAGAAATTCTTAAGTTCAAGGGCCTTGAGTCCTGGTTTAAAAATAAATATAAAGTATTTTTTAAGATTTATTTATTTATTATGTATACAGTGTTCTGTGTGTATGCTTGCTGGCCAGAAGAGGGTACTAGATCTCATTACAGATGGCTGTGAGCCACCATGTGGTTGCTGGGAATTGAACTCAGGACCTCTGGAAGAGCAGTCAGTGCTCTTAACCTCTGAGCCATCTCTCCAGCTCCAATATAAAGTATTTTTAAACAAATTAATACAATCTAAATGAGATCAAAATTCCAGTTGTAGGTCAGTTGTAGAGCACTTATCTGATATGTTCAAGTACCTGGGTTCAAGCCTCAGTACCACAAGAATGAATGAATGAACAAGTGGATGGATGTCCGAATATTGCAATCCTCAGCACGAATCATATGGAAGCCCGTTCCTGCTTTACACAATTTGAAGTCCAAAGGTATTATAAATACTTTCACCAGTATTTTGTTATCGGTAATGTGGTCAAGTGAACAACAATGAGGAGATACACCCATAAGGAAGGAATGGTTTCCTGGTTATCCTCAGTCAGAACATACCGAATATGTGCATGAATCTGATCATCACCGAGCTTCAGCAGATCATTCTAAATTTTCTGTATGTGTTTATGCTTTAATCTCTCCATATAAATGCACTGTTATGTGCATTTATAGTGAAATGAGCACGTATATAGTGAAAAGTAATATATTCTACACATATATAGTGAAAGAGCAATTATACATAACATAAATAAATTAGCGTCCATGTAGAGAAGTGTGTTCGCTTACTTTTCCATCACAAATATTCAGTTTTAAAAGTTAGGAGGATGCAGATAGAGAAATGGTCTTGGAAAAGGAAGACAGCCCTGAAGGTGGACAACAGGGCAGTCTGTGGGTGGGGTAGCCCTGCTGAGAGAGAATTCATGAGGCCCCCGCAGTTGTGCAGTGGCAGGACCCAGCCACTATCCATTTCATGGTCACTAATGGACCTTGCTGCTGGCAAGAGGACGAGAGGAAAGACAGTATGGCAGTGTCTTGGTTACTTTTTTTTTTTTTTTACTGCAGTGATAAGACAGTACTACCAAGGCAACTTAAAGAAGAGTGTCTTAGGGGCTTGCAGGTTCAGACAGTGAGTCCATTGCTATCATGGTGGGGAACATGGCAGCAGGCAGGCAGGCAGGCAGGCGTGCGCTGAAGCAATAGTTGAGAAATCAAATATTGATCCACAGACAAGAAATGGAGACCTAACTCCAACAATGTGGGTTGGTTGGTTGTTTGTGAAGCATTCGTCACTGCCTGTGTGTCACCTCCCCTTCATAGCAGCTCTGCACAGAACAGTGACGAGCATAGAGGAGCCTAAGATGGAAGTGAGGGTCCACTGTATCCACCACAAGGACAGTTTCTCTTAAAGGGCTTCTACGGTAAAACTGTAAGTTTTCCTAATACTCTACACTCCAGTTTTCCTGAGATAAATCCTTTTGGCTCTGGTGGATGGATGTTTTTCCACATTGTTGCTTTTAAACGAGAGGTGAGAGGCGTGGAGCACTCAGCTGTCTTTGCTTTGTGGGTGGAGTCTGAGCTGCACGCCCAGCCATTATCTTTGATGTGTCCTTCTTCACTCTTCAGGTGGTGTCCTATTTATTTTGCATCCCAAATACAGTTTCAGTCAGGACTAACCTGCCACTGCTACTGCAGGGCCTCAGGAATTCTCAGCAGAACCACTGTTCTCCACCTTCAGGGCGGTCTTCCTTCCAAGGCCATTTCTCTAGCAGTATCCTCCTAACTTTGAAAACTGACTATTTGTGATGGAAAAGTAAGTGAACACACTTCTTTACATGGGCACTGATTTATGGATGTTATATATAATTACTTTCACTATATATATATATGTGTGTCAGAATATGTTCATAACTGTGCATTTAATATGGAGAGATTAAAGCATAAATTGGCATTAAATTCCAGAATGATCTGCTGAAGGTGGTTGGTAATCAGATACATGCAGATATATTCTGATACAGTCAAGACCAGGAAAGCTACAAATATACAAATATTATGGGAAGAATAGAATGACGACAGCCTTCCGAAACACAGGAGATGCCAGGAAGAGAAGCATCTGGAAGTGAGGTCAGAGGATCTGAGAAACAGCAACCAGTCCATTCTGACGTGGAAGAGCTGGAGTTGGCAAAGAAGCCTGAGGAGCAGAAGTGCTGACTTCTAGGTGACCAGAAGGCGCTGTGGAGGCCTCCGGCTGCAGCGCTGACTTCTAGGTGACCGGGAGGCGCTGTGGAGGCCTCCGGCTGCTCCCTGGCCTTCTGGGTGGAGTGGGTCCTGCTTCACTTCTGCACTCTAAATCTCCCTAAATTCCTCCAGTTATGGGAATTTAATCAAATCAGAAAACTACCTCAGAATTCTAGTGCAAATGCAATTCTGAGAAATCTATTTCCCGTTGTCAGAGGACACGGCCTGTCCTGGGATCAGTGGACAGTAACCAGTCCACACAGTGTGCTGGGGCACAGCTACTTCAGATTCACCACTGTTCGGGATTGAAAGCCACTCCCCAAATTGCATCTGATTCTGTTTCACTCAAAACCTTTCCATCTTTGGCCTCGAGGTTTACAATTTGGGAGAGTATAAACAAAGAAAATCCTTCTGTTTGTTAGCTCTTCGCTGAAAGGGAACTCCCAGTACTCCATAGAGCCTGTTAGAAAAAGCCAGGCTAAAAGTTGACATCCAAAGTGATGAGCAAGGCCCTTGGCCATCTGCTCTGGTTCCACCTTCACAGCCTCACTTGCCGCAGCCTTCAGACCACCTTGCCTGCTGGAGCTCCCAATGCCATTACTCTTCCCCTGTTTTCCCTTTGGCACGGCTCCTCTCCTTCACTTGGGATAACCCTCCTACCTCATCCGTCAGCTGCTCTCTAATTCACAAATCACCACTTCCTCTTATGATGGTACTTGATATCAAGAAAGGCTGCAGCACTGTGGCTTCTGTGAATTGGGAGACATGCCAAACACACAGTCCTCCTTATTCCCCCCCCACTTGTCCATGCTGTAGACACGCCAAAGTACAGCTTGATAGTTGATAGTTTCAGTTTTTGCTGTTCTTTTGACTGCACATGGTTTCATGTCTCTGTAATTTTGCCCAAACCAAAGGGCTGTCTGCAAATCTATCCATAATGCTAAGGCATTTTCATTTTTAGGTGTGCTAACTACTTGCACATCAACTTATCACAAGCTAGAGTCCTTTGGAAAGAGGGAAGCTCAACTGAGAAAATGTCCCTATTGGATTGGCTTGTGGGCAAGCTTCTGGTGTGTTTTCTTAATTAGTAATTGATGTGGGAGAAACGAGCCCATTATGGGTGATGCTAGTACTAGGTAGGTGTTGTGGACTTTATTTAAAAAGGGATGGGGGAGTCAGCAAGGCAGATGGAGCAAACCAGTTAACAGCAATTTCTCATGGCCTCTGTAACTCCACATCAAATTCTGCCTCCAGGTTCCTGCCCTAGCTTTCCTGGGTGATGAGACTGTGCTATGGAACTTTAACTAAAACAAACCCTTTCTTCCCCAAGTTGCTTTTGGTCATGGTGTTTTCTTACAGCAATTGAAACCCTTTCTAAGTCAGAGATATATGAAAGAGTATTTCCAAAAATGGTAAAATAGACTAGAGAGATAGCTCAACACTGAGAGCACGTACTGTGGGGTTGGAGAGATGCTTGAAGCTAAGAGCACTGAAGGTTCTTCCAGACAATTCAAGTTCAGTTCCCAGCACTGTGCTTCAGAACTGCTGTGACTCCATTCCCAGAGAATCCAGTGCCCTCTTTTGGCCTCTCTGTGTTCCTGCTCTCATATGCACATACCCACACATGCATGCACACACACCTATACACACGCCTACATACACACCTACACACACACTTGCACTCACATACACATACACACGCGCACATACACACACACACACAATGAACACACCTAAACACACACACACTTAAATATTAAAAAGTGGTAAAACAGGCACTTCTCAATGCTGATTTTCATTAGTTTAAATATCAGACTTAAATCTCTCTACTGTCTGATCCTCAGCTTTGTCCTCCATACGTAGGGCTTTGTCCCTATACTTAGGGCTGCACTGTGCTCACAGAAAACATTGGGTGGTATTTCTCCACACCTTCCCTTACCATATCTTCTCCTTGGACAACTTGTGCTTCCACAGTTTATATTCATATTTTTTCTGAACAAGAAAGACCCAGTTCACAACCACTGCCTCTAAAAAGTTCACACTGACCTCTCTCTGCCTTGACTTTTTTCCCCACATGGGGCTGCTTCACTTTGCTCTCAGTAGTCCCACACTGTCTTGTATCAGTGTTGTTTCGTGTACCCCCAAAAGGTCAGGAGCCTTGAATTATTAGAGATGTGGCGTTTTATACTGTTTGCATCATCTAGATGAGTTCATTGAGATGTGCAAACGGGAGTTCTGCCTATTTCCCAGCTGTACGTGTTAGAGCGTGTCCAATGACTAGGGAAGGTTTTAACTTTGGATTGGCTGCTTTAATTGCTCATTAAGAAGGCATAGACTTATAATATATGCTGGAATAAGTGAATACTACTTTTAAAAATACGGATAGCATACACTAATCCTGAGATTTAAGTGAAAAAGCATATAAACAGATTTTATTTGATTTGATTGATTAATGCTGGCTAGTAGCTGCCTTTGAGGGGTGTTATATTGCCAAGAACACTGTTAAAAGGTAGCAAACTTAGGTTTCAGTTCTAGACCACTCACCAGTGTTTGGGGGAGAAGTTCTGTCACCTGAGTTTCAGCTTTTACATTTGTAAAAGCTCAGGAGACCCCTCCCTATCCTGAAAGCACATATGAGAAGGCAATTGTCATTTGGGAAGAGTCATCACCAAACTGCAATGGGCTTCTTAATAATGTGACTACTTGAACCCCCGTACTCCTACAAGTCACCCCAATAAATTAATCAGTTCAGCCACCTGGACTGGACGCTGCTGTTCCTTGGTCTGACAGACCCCTATCTGGAAGAAAGAGGTGCTTCTGTGTCTTGTCCGAGGAAAAGTGACAGCCAATGTTTCTTGTTACAGCAGCAGTGAGAAACTAATACAGCCCCACCTAAACAAAAGAAGAATCATAAAAGAAAAAGCCGTAGGTTTTCCCAGTAAGGTAATTTGTGAAGATAATCGATCAACAAAGCACATATAAGCAAGGAGCAGTCAGTTTAGGGGCTGTGATCCTTCATTAAAAAGAAGGTGGAATCATTTAGCCATTTATATACTTTATGAAGCACCCTCTTTCATCTTCCTGCTCTCAGAAGATATTTCTTTTTGAGAATAATATACCTCACAATGTTCCCAGCATTGTTTTCATTGTTTGATGGTTTTAAAAATGATTCCAACAAATAAGCCACTATGGCTGTAGAGTGACTTTAGGAACTCAGAAGACAATCAAATTAAAGAGAACAGGTATGGTCATTTCTCCTTCCTACCTTCATTTTAGAGATAAGTGATTGAGATCCACGGGTTAAAAACGAAAAAGAAAGAAAAAAAAAACACCTCGTCCAAAATTATTCAGATTTTTAGTAGCAGAGTGGTAACTTAAAAATTTGCTCCCTGGCCATCCACACTAGGGTGACTTATGGATGAGAGGAAATGGGGGCCTAGAGCAAAGAGAGCTGCCACACGTAGGCATTCGGATTTGATGTGAGTGCAGTAAGAAGCCATAAATCGGCTGTGTGTTCCAGTGCAGAGATGAACATAACTGGCATGGCATGAGAGTGGCCGTTTAATCCCGTAGAGATGCACAAGGAGGAAAGGAAGGAGCCCCTGGCTGCAGGTGACTTGTAGCAGCTGAAGCAGCAGATAGATAAGGGCAACGTGGATGAGAGTGACAGGCAAGGTGGTGTGGAAAAAATGGGTGGGTACAGGATCCGCCCTGCAGTTCTAAACAATAGAATCTGTGGCTAGGCCGGATGTGTGCTTGGAAGGCAAAGAAAGGACTCGGAGAGCACCAGCAGATGTGGCTGAATGATGCCGTGTACTGAAGTATGGAAAAGGAAAGAAGTGAAAAACAAGAGTTCCACTGTGTCTTTTAAATTCAAAATATCAATTAAACCTCACTATACTATGCCTTTGTTCAGCCCTTGGGTGTCTACTTATGTCAAAGCATTCTTCTGTGTATGATAGCATATACTCCCGCTTTTACGTAGCTTGTAATTGAGGGAAGGGCTAGGTGGGAATGTATTGGCTAAGAAGAGCTCAAAGATTTCAGAGTAGGAAGGCGGGATGGGAGTTGCCATAAGACAGGCAATGATAATGTGGTTGTGGAGTCTTAAATGACATTGTTCTTTGATGGATTTGTAGAAGAAAGAGATCATGGATGACAGGTATTCAAAATGGGGCTTTTTAGAGAAATAGATAGGGCATTTCTAATGAGAAAATATCCTAAAAGACAAGCCAGTGAGGTAGCTCAGTGAATACTCCCAAGAAATAGCACAGTTTGGTTTCTATTCATCCTTGCATCCCTTTACTGAACTAGTATTTATTAAAAATTTAGTATCTGCCAGTTATTGTGTTACATAATGAAGATTTAAAAATGTTGACCCTCTACCTCTGGACTCAGGCACTCCAGCCTACCAAACAGCCAAACAGTACACCCCAGATGCAATAAAAAACCTGATCCCCTCCACTCCTCTCTCTCAACATTCCCCCGAACCACTCAGTCTAGCACCTCACACTGGGATTCTGGCCCAGTCAACTAAAAACTCATTTCAAAAGACAATCAACATCCTAATTTTAGATTCCCAGGTCTCATCACAAAAACAACAATATGAAAAAAAAAACAAGAAAATATCCCCCCCCAACAATAACCAATCCTATAATAATGGTCCCCAAAGAGACCAATTTAAACAAAAGTTTAAGACATAGAATTGAGAGAGCAGCTAAAAATGAGTTTCACAGAATTCAAAGAGAACAGGAATACCTGAGAGAACTTGGGAAAGACAGGAACAACTGACTGAAGCCCAAGAAGCCACAAATGGTTGAGTGAAATGATGGGAACAATTTAGAATGTGAAAATTGGATTTGATAAGGAGCTAGAAACTGAAAAAAAAACCACACAATGAAATGCAGCAGGATTGAAGAAGTCAATAAGTCTAATAAGAAGCACAATAGAAAACCTCACCAGCAGAAGAGATTATGCAAAAAACACACTATCAGGGCTTGGAGACTTGGCACAGAAAATAGATCACTCAAAGAAAATGATAATTTTTTTTAAAAAAATATATGGAGCCGGTAAAATGGCTCAGTGGGTAGAAGCACCACCAAAACTGGTAATCTAAATCTGATTCCTGGAAATAGAGGTGAAAGGAGAGAACTGACTCCTAAAAGTTACACTCTGACCTCCTTAGGAATATTGGCATGTGCACACTCACCCACCCTCACCCCACCCTCACACAATCAATAACTAAATAATGTTCAAAAATTAAGAATCATGAATACACGCAGAACCTCTGGGATACCATGAAAAGGCCAAATCTATAAATTAGAGGCCCAGAAAAAGGAGAATTACAGGCCATGAAAATAATACATAGTTTCAATGAAATTATAGATGAAAATTTGCCAGACCTAGGGAGAGATGTTCATTGAATTATAAGAGGTACACAAAATATCAAACAGGACCAGAAAAGAAACTCTCATGTCATAGTGTTTAAACGCCAAGTTAGCAGAACAAAGGAAGGGTACTGAAAGCAGTAAGAGCAAAGACGTATATAGTTGCCTACAAAGACAGGCCCATCAAAATAACAGTTGACTTATCAATGGAAACTTTTTAAAATCTTGGATCTTGGAGCAATGTGATTAAGTCCTGAAAGAAAACAGATGCCTCCCAGACTACTTTGCCTCATGTACGTATTGGTGCTACTAATTGTGACAGGGAGACTAGGGATGTGGGAGGAAAAGTTGAGATGGAAATGATGTAAATATAATATACTTATGTATGCAGTTCTCAAAAAGAACTTAGAAAAGAAAATTACAGATTGATCTCCTTGGTTAAAGACGTGTAAAAATTCTCAATAAAATACTTGCACACTAAATTCAAAATCATGTAAAAAGAGACCATACATCATAATAAAGTTGGCTTCATTCCAGAGATGCAAAGACGGCACAACATTTGTAAATCTATATATGTGATTCATTGCATAAATGACCTCAAAGACAGAAACCACATAATCATCTCAATAGATTCAGAAACGCCTTTGACAAAATCCAGCATCTCTTCATTGTAAAGTCCGGAAGAATCTAGTGTTACAGTGAACATATTTCAACATATTAAAGACTGTTTCTAACAAGCCTATAGTCAGCATCATGTTAAATGGAGAAAAAAAACAATTTTCATTAAGTACAATAATATGACAAGGGTGTTTACTCTCTACAATTATTTTCAATATTGTGTCTGAAGTCTTAGTTAAAAGCAATAAGACAAAAGAAGAAATTAATTAAAAAGGATACAAATAACAAAATCAAAGTAACTTATTTGATAATATGATACTATACATAAGAGACCCTAATGATTCCACCAAAACCTCTTAGAGGTAATAAACACTTTCAGCAAAGTACCAGAATACACAATGAATATTCCTATATACTAACAAAGAACATACTGAAAAAGAAATTAGGGGATCAATTCCAGTCTCTGACTCTCTCTCTCTCTCTCTCTTTCTCTCTCTACTTAGGAAAAAGCATAAACAAGGAGATGAATTACCTCCACAATAAAAACAGTGTGTGTTAAAAATATATGCAAACTAAAGTTTAAAGTCCTTAAAATAAAAAAGAAACAAAGGGAGTAGTTGGGTGTGGTGTTACACACCTTTAATCCCAACACTTGATAGACAGAGGCAGGCAGATCTCTGTGAGTTTGAGGCATGGTGGCACACGCCTTTAATCCCAAGGCTTGGGAGGCAGAGGCAGACCTCTGTGAGTTCAAGGTGTGGTGGCACATGCCTTTAATTCCAAAGCTTGGGAGGCAGAGGCAGACAGACCTCTGCAAGTTCAAGGTGTGGTGGTACACACCTTTAATCCCAGCACTTGAGAGGCAGAGACAAGTTCTCTGTATATCTTTGGCTGTCCTGGAACTCCCTCTGTAGACTAGGCTGTCTTTGAACTCACAGAGAACCTGTCTCAAAAAGTAAAAGTAAAAATAAAAGAAATAGAGGTTAAAGTAAAGCCACATAAAGATGGAAAATACACAGAGAATCTTGATACTGTATGTTATTATGCTCTCTTTGAATTGTTTGAAACCTGAGGAAGGAGCAATAGCTGCTAAAAGATATTTGCTTATAAATGCTGCTGAATTAATCCAAGATAGTGAAAGAATTAAAATTCTCAACCTGATGATTCTTTGACATGAGTGAAAGAATTAAAAAATAAAAAAATAAAGTCAAAGTTAGGTACCCTCCTAGTCAGTCAAGGACCAAAAGATAAAGGGGAGCAACAGATGGGCACCATGACCCATGACTCACCAGCTAGCCCACCCGGGATAGCCAAAATAGGAGTGATAAAGAAGGGCAGTAAGACCCTGCCAAACACAGTGTCCTTGTCATGTCTGTTTTTGTGAAATCCAAAGTGAAACAAATCACTGTGCCCCAGAATAACCCTATGCTCTATATGAATTAACCAATGAAATACTTGTTGCTGGGTACCCTAAAGCTGCCTGCCCCAAAATCCTATATAAACTGCTTTGTTCTCTGAGCCCGGCATGCTCAGCAACCTGATTGCTGCAGCATCCGCAGGCCTGTGTAACCAACTAATAAACGCCTCTTGCTTGTGCAGCCGAAGTCGACTGGAGTCTTCTCTTGGTGGGGAGTGTCTGCTGGAGGGTCTCCCCTTACCGGGGGGTCTCTTCAATAGGTATTTTGAAAATGCCTTGTCTTCAAAATTGAAGTCAAAAGGTATGTTACTTTGGAGAAGAGATTTTGCTTTTGTTCCCACAGGAAATGAGAGACTGTGGATTCATTCTGAGTTAAGAAAAATCAGGTTTGATCACAGAAGACCACCTGAGAGATCTTCGGTAGAAACAGGTGGCCCAGATATCTGAGTTCAACATCCAGAACAGGTTCAAGACTACTGCCTGAGATGATCAAGCCTCCCAGGATACTCCAGTCAGGACTTGATCATAACGCTAAATTTTCTTTAGGTTCCCCATAAGAATATAAGTGCCCCAACCAGCAGGAAGTAGCCTGAAATACTATGTCCACATTCCCAAAAAATGAACTATGGATATTTTCCTTTGTTTTTTTTTTTTTTTTAAAAAAAGAGGGGGAAGTGGTGTGAGACAATTCTGTAGTCTGTCAATTATATTTTAAATAAGCGCTGATTGGCCAGTAGTCAGGCAGGAAATATAGGTGGTACAACCAGACAGGAAGTAGAGGCATGTCAAAGAGAACAGGAAATTCTGGGAAGTAGGAAGTCGATGCCTCCCCAGTCCTGCCCAGACACTGAAGAAGGAAGATGTGACCTGCCCTGCCGAAAAAGGTACCGAGCCATGTGGCTAACACAGATAAGAATAATGGGTTAATATAAGTTACAAGAGCTAATAAGAAGCCTGAGCTAATGGAACAATCAGTTTATAACTTAAAGAAAAAACAGTGAAGGGAGAAATTAAGAAAGCCATTAGAAGATGTAAATACCTCCCATGATCATGAAACAGAAGAATTAGCATCGTGAAAATGACTACCCTACCAAAAGCAACCCAGAGATTTACTGTGGTCCAAATTAAAATTTCAGGTAAGTTATTTTATATAAATATATTTATAGATATGTGTATGTATATGTATAATTTATATGACATATATGTATCCATATATGTGAGTGTGTTATGTGTTATATATTATGCATCTATAATATATGTATGTCATATGTTATACACAATATATATAAATAATCTTAAAATGTGCATGGAAGAACAGGAGACTAAAGATAGCTAAAGCAATCCTGAACAAAATTAGCACCATATATGTCACCATACCTGATTTCAGTTACACTACAGAGTCATAGTAATAAAAATGCATGGTGTTTGCACAGAAACAGACACACCAATCTCCACTAGAATAGAGGACCCAGACATAAGTCCATATAGCTACAGCTACATGATTTCAACAAAGACTCCCAAGGCATAAACATTGTTCCTGCACATTGAAGACATAATTGGGAGGTATAAATTAGAAGCATAACAATTCTAGCCATGTAAATTGCAGCAGCTGCCAACTCATTTTGCAAAATTGTCAAAATCCAATAGTGACTCCAATGTTGATGGTTATCAGTGAGGTAAGATGGGTTACTTTAGCTATTTACAGAAATTCAGTCCATCCAGAATATAAACATTATGAAAATTCATACTTTCAGCTAGACCTATTTTACATGCATTTGAAAGCTAGCTGCATTTAATCATTTTTTATTACCCAAACTAATGACATGTTTGATGTCATTGACTTTTTATTCCTACCTTAATGGATAGTTCAAGATCTAAACCACATCAGTGTCCTCCTACAGCCCTGCTAAATACTACTATCGAAGACTTATAGGAAGATGAAGCATTCTTTGAGAACCACAGCCCAAAGTTACTACACAGGTAAAATGCAGCTGAAAGGTTTCTTGCAATTGCTCAAAAACTATTCTAGTAGCTCTCTGTTTGGTTTCACACATCTTAAAACTTTACTGTGGGCAAAAGCTAGGCTGCCTTGTGAAACTTCTTTTCCCAAAGTCAACTAGCAAAGCTTGTCCTTCATAGTGCATACACTATTTTCAGAGGCCACGAGTTGGAAGTAACACTTTTGACTCTTCCTCCTCCTCATCTACCTCTTCCTCTTCTTTTTCCTCTGCCCATTTTTTGAGCTGAAACTTCATTCTTTCATTTTGCCTCTTGCTAGAAGCAATGGCAAAAGTTTCATTACAGGAGGATGTCGAGAGTGTTGGCTGAAATGAAGTTCAAGGCGACCGTGTATTTCAATCACTTGGGCTCTGTCTCTGGTCTTCAGCCACATTACCCACTGCTAGTCTTCCGGTCAGCTGTTTGACTGTAGCCATCTCAGTGGGGGAAGGTGGGGTGGTCCCCGCAAGCTGCTCTGTCCTCCCTGTCAGCAGCTGAGTGCAGTACCAAGGACAGGCAGTGTAGGTGAAATCCAGCTTTCCCATGGCTTTGTAGCATGCTTGCAGCATATTAGAAAAACCAAGACATTACAATGGAAAAGTCACTGTTCTCAGAGGTGACGTCACAACACCTGGAGTGCATTTTATTAGTAGGTTCTAAGTCAGCGGGCCTGGGGTGGGGACTGAGAGCCTATGAGCCTAACAAGTCCCCATGTAATGATACTGCACCACAGAAGGGTGGTGGGGCCACAGAGTAGAAAAAGCTTGGGAAAACTGGACCCTCATGTGCATCAGATCAATGCCCATTCCAGTTTTGTATAAGATGTCAAGTATGGGAGCGACAGGAGATGGCTCGGCTGTTAAAAGAGTCTCCCAGAAGGCCTATAACTCCATGTCTAGGGAATCCAGCACCTTTGTCTAGCTATTCAGTCCCCCACAGACGCATGCCATATGCACACAGAGAAACACACACATACACACAAGTAAAAATAAAACCTCTCTTTAAAATGTTTTCAAAGACTGTAACCATAGGTAATACATGGCGGTCCTCCAGAACGCCCTTCACTCCAATACAGAGCACTGTGGGCTTGACTGTGCATCAGCACAGTTGAAATGTGCTTCATTAAAGTAGTAGAATGCCTTTCAGGAGGAATATTTTATACACCGTTAGTATATGAAGTGAGTTAAAGTGGATCCCCTAAAATCTGCCCAGTGGTCCCCCCCAAGCTTCCCATCATAGACAATATCTATTAGGGGCTGTTTTCCAAAGGACACAGGCTTAAAGGGGAAATTTTTCATTAATTCTTTGAGAATTTCATCCAATGTATTTTATTCATATTCATCTCTCTTCCCAAATTCTTCCCAGATCTTCCCCTAGCTCCCTAACTATGCAATTTCATGTTCTCTCTTTAATTATTATTTTTAACATGCATACACACATATAAATACAACCTTTTTAGTGTTGCTTGTGTGCATATATTTTTATGGTTGACCACTTGGTGTTGAATAACCAGTTAGGAGGCTCATCCCTGGGAAAGACTGATTTTTCCCTCTCCAGCAGCCATCAATCTCCTGTACCTCTTCATATGGGGGGTGGAGCCTTGGGAAACTTTCCCATGACACACTCACATGTGAGCTAGTACTCTCTCTGTTCAGGTCTTGTTTGGATTACCATATCGTTGAGCTTTGAAATGTCAAGTGCCCAGCCTCTCTGTTGTTTATGGAAGACAAAAATCTCACAATAAACATCCTTCTCTGGCTCCTACCATCTTTCCACCCTCTCTTCTGTGATGTTCCCCGAGGCTTACATATATGGGTTGTGCTGTAGACATATTAATTGTGATAGGCACCCTGTGATTAAAAAGTCCCTTAAGTTGCATTTTATACCTTCTAGTTAATATTTCAAGATAATACAAGGTAACTACATTCAGAGTGGTAAGCAGTCATTCAATGTGCATCTAATAAGTGTGACAAGAACATAGGGAAGTTTATATTCTAAAAGGACTGGCAAACTGAAACTAATGAACAGAAAGAAACAAATTAGGATGCATTAGAAGCTGATAGGAACTACAGAAGAAAGTGAAGTACAGAGTTAAAAAAAATCAGGAATCCTGGTGCAGGGTGATGCAAATACAAATAGGTCATCAGAAAAGGCCCTACTGAAGAGAGGGACAAGCTGGTAACCCAATGATTTGATAGTGGCAACATGAACCCATGGGAAGTTGCCATGGATACCCATACTATGTGAGGCTGTCCCAGAGGCTCTCCAAAGACAACCTAGTCCTTGGAAGCAGTTGATCTAACAGACAACAAATTTGGTTCATATTTTGCCGACCATAAGGATGGTATGGAGCCTCGCACTGGTTTGGTTGCTCTTGCCGAGATCAGTCAAAGTCTTGGGGTCACTCATTCATTCATCACTTATGTATTAGTTATCTGCCATGATGGGAACCCAAAGCCAGGTTCTCAGGATGCAGCATTCAAGCATCCAAGTCCTCCTACCTTCAAGAAGCTAGCAACCTAGTGAGAGGTGCATGCATATGGAATGACAGTCCCCCAAAACTGTGCTGAATGTGAACCCAAACTATGCATCTGTATAATGAAAATCCAGTAAGCCCATCAGTCCTCCAGCCAGGTCCAGAGACACATAGAGTTCTGCCATAAAGGATGAGCAAGCCAACAGCAAAGGCAGCCTGTCCACTAGTCTTACAGTCTAGCTGAAAAATCACCCACCACTCACCAAAAACCTTCATAAACAGCATGTCTGACTCATGGAAAAAATTTTCCTTTTCTCAAATAACTGTTAATTTAGGTAAATTGTTACCTTCAAATATTCCTGGATGCTGCATTAGTGAAACATTTTTCTTAGTTTGTAGAACAATTTATTTTGCTATACATTCATTCTGCCTGACACTCCATCATACTGAAATGTATTTTCTTGATTGTCTGTGGAGTTATCCAAGGGAGATAAATGTGTTTTCATATTTTGTTGGCTGGAAAATGTGTTGGGTAGGAGAGAAATAGAGAGAAGAGCAGAAAGGGACAAAGAGAAAGAGAGACAGATATACCCGGAAAAGGACAGAAATCAAAACATCACAGAGCAGGGACAAGAGATGTTCGCCTTGTCCAGCATCCTCCCAAGCAATGCTATGACCAAAGGACAGAGCATGGCTGCGCCAGGAAGGCCGGCAGTCAGCCTGATCATAGTCACTCTGACTCCTTTGTTCTGAAATAAGCTGCTCAGTAGAGGAACTGGATCAATGGCGAGATATCCCAGCACAAGGGATTTGCCTTTCACAGGGACCAGACTTTTCAATGGGGAGATCAAAGAAAACAATCTCAGAGCGGAAACCAGATTTCAAAGGATGTCACCAGAGCTGCATATATAGATCTAGCTAATTCTTGTCACATTCTCACCCTGACTTTTCCAGGATGGTATGCAGACTTCCTCGGGCTGTGATCATCCAACATAGGGGTGTGGGTACTGCTGTGGGCTGAGGGCTCTTTTCTGCTTGCAGGAAACTGGGGAGGGGTGAGTGGCTTGCTATCTAGCACAAAAGCTTAGTGTCTGAAGGGTGGTTCCTAGGGCCCCTGTCATTCTTTTCTGTCCACCTCTTGCTTCTTCACCCACTTAATTCTCTATACTAAACAGCCATAGGAGCCAAAAATAGCTGAATGTTTTTCAGTCTAACTTGGCATTAATTAATAGCCACCTTCACCCATTCAAGCTGAAGAAACTCCAGTTCAGTCCTGGGATTGTGTCTAGTGGCACAAAGCACTCCACTACTCTGTCATTAAGGATGTGGATTTAGAAACAATGCCACTCACCACGCAGTACTCCCCAGCATCTCTTGGCAAGCCGGCTCAGCCAACAACGCTGAGGAGAGGGCCAGGTGCCTGTCTTCTTGGCTAGAAAATCTTGATTTTATAAAAGAATAAACGGGTGCAGCACACAGTGTACAGTGTTCACCTCATCGCTCTCTTTCTGATGTTGCTGGATTAATTTGTAGACACTTTTCCCCAGTTACAGAGTATGTTAAGAGCAATCTCCAAAGATAATCCCCAAGCATCCCTTAAAAGCCAACTTTTGAAATGTTGTCTATAATTTTTATGTACACTTTAATACCACTCATTTCTTTAAGGAAGCATGTTATTTAGGATTACCATATTGATGAACAGGAATTCTACTTTTTTGTAAGTGCACTGCACTTAGCATTTTAATTCTAACTTCTAGCATTGGTGACCAATTCCAGGGTCTCCACAGTATAGGATCTTGAGCAGTTGGCATATTTAAGAGACGCTTCATCGGTGAAGCACATGGAGTATCTGCAGAGATCTCCGCTTTGCTCGAGACACTCAATCTGTGGAGCATACAGAAGATCTGCATGGATTTCCATTTTCCTCGTGAAGCTTACCTGTTTGTCCTGACTCTCACAGTCGGTGCGGTTCACCAGGAGCTCAGCTGGCATGTTCCACTGCTACCCAGCAGTTGCGATGACAGGACACTCTCTTTGGCTCCCTTCACTCCTCGGGTAGTTGTAACCATCCCTCTCCACAGTGCACAACTCTCAGCAGCTACTCGTGGAAGTTGCTGATAAACAACAACTGATATTTAGGGTTAATACTCATGAAGGGACTTCCCTACAGGGCCATTGCTTTAACATTTTCAAATTCATTCACAGCACCTAGAATGGTCTCTGTGTTCGGCATCCATACTATCTTGCCTCCTACATTTAAGCCAGCTCATAAGCATCTATGCAAAGTAGTTGGTGCCTCACCTATTGTGTCCTGTGTCAAATATCACTCAGTCTGCATCAGTGAGTGTTCAACCTCTATTGGTTCTCTGCTGTCACAGTGAACAAGGGGAGATGTTGTATTAAACCACAAATAATTCATAAGCCTCATTCAGAACTACAAGGTCCCTTCCAACTCTATTTCCTCTGGCAGATGCATGATCACCTTCTTCGCCCCACCCCCTTTTTTTAGTCTAGGAGAAGAGTTTGTGAATGATAAGGAATGTAATAGTAGAGACATCAGTTCCTCAGGTGTAAGCCAAAGCTTTGGTAAGCAAAGCAGTTAGTTCACTTTTTATTTTAACAGTCTTCAGAGCATTAGAAAGATATTTCCATTCTTCCAGACATAAACAAGACTTCCTGTTATAGACTTCCTTCTGGCTGTGTGATGGAGGATACGTGGCTGAGCCTTAGCTAGCACCCATCACATTGAGCTATTCAATCTGTCAATTTCTTACCTTACTTGACGTCACTAGGCTGGTTAAAGTCTTCTCTTACAATTTGGGGCTTTCTATATCAATAGAAATGATTTCTATAAGCTAATAAACAGGTGCCCAGGCGAAAATGCCTTGAGATAGAGTCTCCTGACTCTTACAGCCTGTGGAGCAGGAATGTTAAAAGATGGAATTTCAGCGGATGCCAGGGCCAGGTTTTCTAGTGGGAATTCTCTGTGTCTGTCCATTGATTCTTCTCCCCGGGCTCCTTTCCCTTGAGTACCTATAACACGTGTAGTTCTGTAGAAGGAGACACCTCCAGAAATAAAGCCAGAGTTCCACGAGTTTTTGCAAGTGAACAGACTTGTAGAAATCACAATAAAGACAGAAAACTTTTTGTTACTCTCTGTTCTCCCCATGCCTTTGGTGGTCTGTGGTTGCTGTCACTACACTATTTTTCTGAGGAATGTCATATAAGTGAAATTATTTTCACACAGCCAATGGAGCTTAGTTTCATTAACATGCATCATTGAATCTACACTTGTTGTGTATGTGTGTATTCTGTTCCTTTTTTAACTGCTACCTGGTTTTATATTATTATATTGGTATTCTATTAGTATTGGTATTATATTGGCATGCCATGGCATGGGTTTCAATTCCACAGGGAAGGAGTACAGGTTTATCATTAGATGTAGTTTATGAATAAACACACTCGAAACATTCACATACAAATTTTCATGTAAAAAATGGGTCTTATTTCACTTGTTAGCCAAGTAACAAGCAAACATGGTAACAGAAATAGGATTGGTGAGCTGTATGTTTAATTTTAGAAGAAAAATTTAAAGTTCCAGGGACAAGAGAGATGGCTCAATGGTTAAGAGCACTCATTGTTCCTACAGAAAACCTGGGTTCAGTTCCCAGCACCCACATGGTGGTTTACAGCAATCTATAATTCCAGTGCCAGGGGATCTGTGACTCTCTTCTGACTTCCAAGGGCAGCAGGCAAAATGCGCAAACACATTACATCAATAAATCTGTTTATTAAAGTCCTTGCTTCATTTTGCACTCTCATTAGAGTTTAGATTTTTTTTCTGTTCCAATAAATAGTCTGAGGTATTAATTTTGCCCATTCTAGACCATCAAGCAATGGGAACACCCATGCAGTTTCTTTTGATGAATGTGAGAACGATGCATCCATGTTATTATAACATGGATCAGTACTGTCTTGCTTGCTGCCGAGTAATATTGCAGTATGTAATTACAGACTTCTTTCATGCATTTACCCACAATGAACATTTGTCTTTCAAAAGCTGGATGTGTATTATTAGTTGCTTTTCTTGTCACTGAGACAAAAGACACTATAAAACAACTTAGCAGAGGGAGGAGTTACTGTGCTTTAGAGTTCAGACAAATGCTGCCCACGGTGGCATGAAGGCATAGTGGTGTGGGTAGGCAGATGTGGTAATGGAATGTAAGGAGGCTAGTGACATCATGGTGGTCATCTGGAAAGCAAGGAGAATTTGGGCAAAAACTAGAACCAACTTATAACCTTCAAACCCCACTCTTCTGGTTCTATATCTTCAAGAGAGACTCTATGTCCACCAAGTCCCACAAACTCCCTGATAGTGTGCCAACAACTGAGAACAAACTAGTAAACACACAAGAATGTGGGGAAAATTTCCTATCTAAGCCACAAATTCCTCCTACCCCCTCTTCGACATCTCATGTGTGGACTCAGAATGTATGAAGTAAGTCTTTAAAAGTCCCTGTAATTTTAGCACCCCCAACATTATTCTGAGGCTTAAAGAAAACTCTTTAAGTGTGAGACAATGGTCTGTATTCTGTCAATTATATTTTAAGTAAATCCTGATTGGCCAGTAGCCAGGCAGGAAGTATAGACAGGACAATCAGACAGGAAGCAGAGACTAGTCAATAAGGACAGGAGAATTCTCGGAAGAAGGAAGTCCTAGTCTGCAGTTATGACGCAGCCACAGGAGCAGCAAGATGTGACTGCCTCACCAAATAAGCTACTGATCCATGTGGCTAACATAGACAAGAATAATGGGCTAATATAAGTTATAAGAGTTAATAAGAAGCCTGAGCTAATGGGCCAATCAGTTTATAACTAATGTAGACCTCTGTGTGATTTCTTTGGGACTTAACAACTGTGGGAACCAGGCAGGACAGAAAACTCAGTCAACAATTATCATTACTTATTAATTAAAAAAAATAACATGTAGTAATGAGAGGAGCAGGCGGGCTCCAGTCCCACCACCCAGCTCCTGGTCACACAGCTAGCTTATACCCGAAATAATTATCCAGAAACTGTATTTATTTAATTACTGCATGGCCCATTAGTTTTAGCATCTTATTGGCTAACTCTTACATCTTGATTTGACCCATTTCTAGTAATCTGTATGTCACCACGAGGTCGTGGCTTACCAGGAAAGATTCCTAACCAGCATCCATCTCAGGCCAGAGATTCATTGTGTCTGCCACACTGCCTTCTTCCCAGCATTCCATCCTCTTTTCCCCACCTACCTAAGTCCTGCCCTATCAAAAGGCCAAGGCAGCTTCTTTATCCAACCAATGAAAGCAACACATAGAAAGAAGGGCCTCCTACACCATTTCCCCTTTTCTATTTAAACAAAAAAGGAAGGCTTTAACTTTAACATAGTAAAATTACATATAACAAAACAGTTATCAAGTAAGAATTACAGTTACAATATTTATATCTATTTTATTTTTTATCATGACAAAGGAAAACTATAACTATATATCTATTCTTTAACTCCATCAAAGACTCCAGAAGGATATAATATTACCTAAGTAAACAAGAAGTAAGCAACTTCCAAAATTCTAGAAATGACAGAGACATCTCGCTGCCTAGACAGTCACCCAAAGTTTTTTTGTACCGTTGCGGCATCCATCTTTGGCCTTCAGGCCCATACTATCTAGTAGACATTTTCATGAAGGAGGAAAATTTAAAGACAGTTTAGTCACTTTCTTTTGTATTTTGCAGAATGTCTCACAGACTCTTTCATGAATCAGGAACCCCGAAGGATCATCTCACCTTTAGGCAAGTTCAGCAGTCCTCTCTCTGCGGGTTCTTCGTGTCCAGTTTATGCAACAGTCCAGGCAAGAGCAGTTTCTTGCCCAAATGGCTATCAAACTCCATAAGGAGCCTCTTCAATGCCCATCTTTCTCTTGAAGTAGCTTGGTGCTGCCAGGAGCAGACATGTCTCATTGTCAGGAAAAGCCCTAAGTTATTAAAACATTAAATGCCATATTCTGTCGTCTTTGAAAGATATGAAGAATGCCTATCTAACTGAAATATATCTCTATATATCTAGAAAATCTAACTAACATGACTACAAGCTTGACTATTATTGATGATTATCCATTAACAACCTATATTTCCTCCTACACCTATAACACAGTTCCAATCTACAATGGCAGTGGATAAACATTCCCCTTCTGAAATGGGAGACCTGGAAAGTAGCCAAGAAAGAGAAAGCAAGATTGAAATTCAGCATCACAGACACCAAATCCCAAAGTTCCACGTTTAGCATCTAGGAGCAATGATGGTGGCATTGGAGTTCCTACAGGCTTGGTCTCATCTCTGTTGCCTGTAGTATATCTTGGTCCTCTCTTAAGCCAGCTTTTGTAGTTTTCCTCAGCAGATGTCCCAGAATCCTACCATAACTTAGGCTTCACTTTCATAGCTTTTTTTTGTCTCCTTAGTAGCTCAGTGCACCCTGCCCTGGGCTGCCTGGAGTCCGTGGCTTTCCAAAACCTTGGTGCAAACCTCCATGAAAATGTAGCCCTTGCACTCTGCATGCCTGCGAGATCAGCTCAAGTAGAAACACCCAGCTCTGCAGCCAGCTCACGATGGAGAGTGGCTTCCTTGCATCTCGGGTGAAATCTCAGGTGACCTGGACGGCTGAGCTTGACATTAATCCTAAATTTTTCTGTTGGAATGGAGTGCCCTTGGGGCGCTGTCTTCTTGGTACTCTCTCAGGCACTCCCTTTTCAAATGACTTTGCATTTTTATACTCTAGCAGGGAGATCTAAGCCTTTGACATTGCAATATGATATGGCTATCTGTGAAGTCATGTTGGAGAACAGTTCAACCAAGTTATAAAGACCAAAGTAATATTAAAAGGTTATTTCACTTGACTATTCCTCAGAAATATTCCCTGGAAGATTATTTCCCCAAGTCTCAGCATTCTCTAGTTCCTTGTGGAGGACTGAGGCCCTGTGTGCTTTCCCATCCACTTGGGCATATCAATTGTTGTGATTGTTGTTGTCCTTATTTACCCCAGGTTTAGGGAGTCATATTGGTGAGGCATTACAGGTGACATTACTAGGAGACACAGTCTCACAGCAGACTCCCTAACCCACTGGCTCTTACAATCTTTCCACCCCCTCTTCTGCAATGTTCCCTGAGCCTTAGGCATGTGACTGATTTGTAGATATAGCCTATGGGATTGGGCTCAACAGCTCTGAATTTTGATTGGCTATGATTTTCTGTAAAGGTCTTCATAGAGAGTTCCCTTGATGAATGGTGAGGACTATACTTATATTTGAAGATTGCATCTGGGGGCCTTCTAATCTCTTTTTACAACTATGGTCATTTTGTTCTTCCTGCCTTGTCAGTACCCACTTTTTCTGAACGTTTAACAATGTTTATATTTCCAACTATACATATTTCAGATATTTCTTCTCTCCTCTTTTCTTTCTGATTTCACTCCAACCCAAGGGAAAAGAAGCCAACAATAACCACATTAGAGCTAATCTGTCTCTTCTGATAAATTAATTAAGTCTTAATTTTTGAATTCAGACTCACTTAAAATTTCAGGACATGGACAGAAAAAAAAAGATTCTTTTTAATTATTTAATTTGTTTCATTTATATGTCTGGATGTTTTGCCTGCATGTATGACATTTGGGAAAAAATATTACTAAAGCTTAACTCACACATTAATAGTGGGAGACTTTAATACCCTACTCTCACCAATGGACAGGTCTGCCAGACAAAAACTAAACAGAGAAATACTGGAGCTAACAGACATTATAAATCCAATGAACCTAACAGATATTTACAGAACATTTCATCCAACACTAAAGAATATACCTTCTTCTCAGCATCTTCCAGAACATTCTCCAAAATTGTCTATGTACTCTGTCACAAAGCAAGTCTCAACCAATAAATAAAAATTGAAATAACCCCCTTGCATCCTATCAGTTCACCAGGGATTAAAGGTGGATTTTAACAACAACAGAAAGCCTACAAATTCATGGAAACTGAACAGCTCCCTACTGAATGACTACTGGGTAAAGGCCAAAATAAAGAATTCCTAGAATTCAATGAAAATGAATGCACAACATACCCAGACTTATAGAACACAATGAAATCAGTGCTAAGAGCAAAGTTCACAGTACAAAGTGCCTTCAAAAAGAAATTGGAGAGATCTCATACTAGCAACTTAATAGCACACCTGAAATCTATAGAACAAAAAGAAGCAAAGACACCTAAGAGGCATAAATGGCAGGAAATAACCAAACTGGGGGCTGAAATCAATAAAATAGAAACAACGAGAACAATACAAAGAATCAATGAAACAAAGAGTTGGTTCTTTGAGAAAACCAACAAAATAGACAAATCTTTATCCAAACTAACTAAAAGGCAGAAAAAGAATACCAAAATTATCAATGGCACTCACATTTGTAAAAGAAACATTACTAAAGTTTAAATCACATATCAAACCCCACACATTAATAGTGGAAGACTTCAACACCCCATGCTCACCAATGGACATGTCATCCAGACAGAAACTAAACAGAGAAATAACAGGATTAACAGATGTTATGATTCAAATGGACCTAACAGACATCTACAGAATGTTTTACCCAAAGACAAAGGAATAAACCTTTTTCTTGGCACCTCATGAAATAGTCTCCAAAATTGACCATATACTTGGTCACAAAGCAAGTCTCAAGTGAAATAATCCCTTGTATTTTATCAGACCACTACAGATTAAAACTGCATTTCAATAACATAAACAATAGAAAGCCTATAACTCATGGGTACTGAATAACTCTCTACTGAGCTACCACTAGGTCAAGGAAGGAATAAAGAAAAGGTTAAAGACTTCTTAGAATTCAATGAAAATGAATGCACAACATACCCAAACTTATGGGACACAATGAAAGTGGTGCTAAGAGGAAAGTTTGTAGCCTTCATGAAGAATTTGGAGAGATCTCATAGTAGGGGCTTAACAACACCTCTGGAAGCTATAGAACAAAAAGAAGCAAACACATCCAAGAGGAGAAGAAGGCAGGAAATTATCCAGCTCAGGAATGAAATGAATAAAGTAGAAGCAAAGAGCATAGCACAAAGAATCAATGTAACACAGGGTTGGTTCTTGGAGAAAAACAACAAACTATACAAACCCTTAACCAAACAAACTAAAAGACACACAGAGAGATTAACAAAGTTAGAAAAGAAAAGGGGGCCATAACAATAAATACAGGGGAAATCCAAAGACTCATTAAGTCACACTACAAAAAACTGTACTCCACAAAATTGGAAAATCTAAAAGAAAAGGACAATTTTCTCAATAGGCGCCGCTTGTCAAAGTTTAATCAAGATCAGATAAACAATGTAAATAGACCTACAGTCACTGAGGAAATAGAAGCATTCATTAAAATCTCCCAACCAAAATAAAAAACAAACAAAAGCTCAGGGCCAGATAGTTTTAGCACAGAATTCTTCCAGACTTTGAAAGAAGACCTAATGCCAATACTTCTCAAATTATTCCACAAAATAGAAACAGATGGAACATTGCCCAAATCATTCTATGAGGCCATTCTCTGTTGCCCAAACCACACAAAGACTCAGCAAAGAAAGAGTATTCCAGACCAATTTCCCTCAAGAACATTGATGCAAATATACTCAATAAAATACTCGAAAACTGAATCCAGGAACACACCAAAAAGATCATTCACCAGGATCAATTAAACTTCACCCCAGATATGCAGGGATGATTCAACATACAAAAATCTGTCAATGTAATCCACCATATAAATATACTGAAAGAAAAAAAAAGCATTGTAATTTCATTAGATGCTGAAACAATCCTTTGACAAAATCTAACAGCTGTTCATGATCAAAGTCTTAGAGGGATTCAGGGATACAAAGGACATACCTAAACATAATAAAGGCAATTTAAAGGAAGCCTATAGCCAATATCAAATTAAATAAAAAGAAAGTCAAAGCAATTCCACTAAAATCAGGAACAAGACCAGGCTGTCCACTCTATCCATATCTATTCAATATAGTACTTGAAGTTCTAGCTGGAGCAATAAGACAACTGAAAGGGATCAAGGGGATACAAACTGGAAAGGAAGAAGTCTATTACTATTTGCAAAGGATACAATAATATGCATGAGCAACCCCAAAAAGTCTACCACGGACTCCTACAGCTGATAAACACATTCATGGAAGTGACTGGATACAAGATCAACTAAAAAATCAGTAGCCTTTTTATATATGAATGATAAATGGACTGAGGAAGAAATCAGGGAAACAACGCCCTTTACAAAAGCCACACAAATTATATAAAATATCTTTGAGTAACTCTAACCAAGGAAGTGAAAAACTTGTATGATAAAAACTTTGAGTCTTTGAAGAAAGAAATTGAAGAAGATATCAGTAAATGGGAAGATCTCCCATGCTCATGGGTCAGCAGGATAAACATAGTAAAAACATCCATCCTACGAAAAGCAATTTACAGATTCAACAAAATTCCCATCATAACTCCAACTCAATTCTTCACAGATCTTGAAAGAACATTACTCATTGTCATGTGGAAAAACAAAAACTCCAGGATAAACAGTCCTGTACAATAAAAGAACTTCCAGAAGTATCACCATCCCTGATTTCAAGCTATACTCCAGAGCTGTAGTAATGAAAACCACATGGTACTGACATAAAAACAGACAAGTTGATCAATGGAATCAAACTGAAGACCCAGAAGTAAATCCACACAAATATGAACACCTGATTTTTGATAAAGAAGTCAGAAATATTCAACAGAATAAAAGTAAGCATCTTCAACATGTGATTCTGGTCAAACTGGGTGTTGACATGTAGAAAAATGCATATCTGTAGCTATTGCACCATACAAAACTCAAGTCTAAGTAGATCAAAGAACTCAACATAAAACCAGATACACTGAAACTGATAGAATAGAAAGTAAGAGAATAGCCTTGAATTCACTGGCACAGAATTCAGCTTCCTGAACAGAACACCAATAGCATAGGCACTAATATTGACAATTAATAAATGGGACCTCATGAAACTGAAAATCTTCTGTAAGGTATAGGACACTGTCAATAGGACAAAATGGCTGCCTACAGAATGGGAAAGGATTTTCACCAACTACAAATCTGACAGAGGGCTAATATCCAAAACATATAAAGAACTCAAGAAACCAGATACAAAAAAAAATAATTCAATTAAAAACTGAGGTACAGATCTAAACAGAGAATTCTCAACAGAGGAATCTCAAATGGCTGAAATGGTTTTTATTGTTGTTGTTGTTGCTGTTGGTTTGTTTTATGAAAGAATGCCACCCTTAGCCATCAGGAAAATGCAAATCAAAACTTTAAGATTCCATCTTATACTTGTCAGAATGGCTAAAATCAAAAATACAAGTGACAACTCATGTTGGCAAGGACGTAGAGTAAGGGGAACAGTTCTCCACTGCTGGTGGAGCTACAAACTTACACGGCCACTTGAGAAACCATTGTACTGGTTTCTCAGACAACTGGGACTAGATCTATCCTAAGACGCAGCTAAACCACTCCTGGGAATACACCTCAAAGAGACTCTACCCTATCATAAGAACATTTGTTCAACTATATTCATAGCAACTTTTTTCACAATAGCCAGAAACTATAGACTATAAATTATAGATGTCCCTCAACCAAAGAATTGATAAAAAAAAATGTGGTACATTTATGCAGTGGACTATTACTCAGCTGTTGTAAACAATGACTTCATGTTTGTAGGCAAATGGATGGAACTAGAAAAAATCATCCCAAGTGAGGTAACCTAGACCCAGAAAGACAAACATGATATGTACTCGCTTATAAGTAAATATTAGCTGTAAATCCAAAGTTAATCTACAGATCCAGAGAGGCTAAGTAACAAGGAGGGATTAAGCAGGAACTCAAGGATCCCCCTGGGAAGAGGTAAAAGACTTTGTGGGTGGACTAGGGACAGGTATGGTTGGGAACAGGAAGGATCAAATAGACAGAATACTGAGAGAGTTAGCAGGCATTTGGAGGCAAGGTGGAAACCCAGCGCAATGAAAACTCCATGGTATCTAGAAGAGTAACCCTGGCAAAGAGTCGTAGTAATGGGGGACACAAAGCCTGAACTGACCATCTTCTGTAACCAGGCAAGGCCCCAAGTGGAGGAACTGGAATACCAACCCAGCCATAAAACCTTCGTCCTACAGTTTGTCTTGCCTGCAAAATTTTCTAGGACTGGAGCCTAGCAGAATCATCAATGAGACCAGAGAGAGACTTCGTCCAGCAACTAATGGGAGCAGATGCAGAATCTCAGAGCCAAACATCAGGCTGGGCCCGGGAATTCCTGTGGAGGAGGGCGAGGAAGGATAGGAGGAACCAGAGGGATCTAGGACAACATGAGAACATGACCCACAGAATCAATTGACTGGGATTCATGAGGGCTTACAGAGATCAGGGAGCCTGTATGGGTCTGACCTAGGTCCTCTGCATAAATGTCATGGCTGAATAGCTTGCTGTTCATGTAGAATTCCTAATAGTGGGTGTGGGGGTGGTCTCTGACTCTTGTCTACTTACGGCACCCTTTTCCTCCTATGGGTTCCCTAGTCCAACCTTGATGTGATGGCATATGCCTGGTCATATTGTAGCTTGTAATGCTGTGTTTGGTTGATGCCCCTGGGAAGCCTGCTATTCTCTGAGGTGAGAAAGAGTGGGGTGGATCTGGGAGAGAAAAGAGGTGGGGGAAGGGACTGGGGGAAGGGAGGGGAAACTACGGTCAGGAAACGAGTGACTAAAAAATAAAAATAAATAAAAATAGTTACAGGATAAAGTTGGCTAATAACCATTTATTGATTTAAGGAAGAATTTTTCTTCTGATAAAACAAAAGATTTGAATTTGATTTATCCTCTAATGTGCAAAGCTGATGGTGAACAATCTCAAATTTCTAAAACCCCTAAAGTGTGAACATATTGTGATTCAGGCTGCCAGGAATATCCTTGCTTTAGTGATGAGGTAGGTATATTTTTAATTTTTTTAGAAACCTGAATTTTGTGAATTTTATGAATTTTGGTGACACAGATTCTTAAAATGATATAATGCTTAAGTCTTTCTTTACAAACTAAGTAGTCTCTACAAGCAAGATTTCAATGCCAAAGTCACAGAAAATTCTTCTACAACACACATGGCAATTGTTTGAGTCCTTTGATTTTTCCTTAGAGGGCAGATTGCATCCTGCTGGCAATTGGTGGTGCTTTGAATGAGAATGGCCCCATAGGCTTATATATTTGACTACTTGGTCCCCAGTTTGTGGAACTATTTGGGAAGGATTAGGAGGTGTGGCCTTGTTGGAGGAGGTGTGTCACTGGGAGTGGGTTTCCAAAAGACTCCCACCATTCCCTATAAGCACCCTCTCTGTCTTGTGATTGTTGTCTCCATGTGTAAGTTCTCAGCTCCTGTTCCAACGCCCTGCCTGCCTGCCTGCCGCCTCCCTTCCCTGCCTTCCTGCTGCCTGCCTGCCACCATGTTCCCCACCATGCAGGTCATGGACTCTAACCCTCTGGAACCACGAGTCCCCCAAATTAAATTCTCTCATCAGTTGTCTTGCATGTGGTATTTTGTCATGACAATAGAAACGTAAATAAGATGCAGACGTAGAAGGAACCCTTTGAGAATTACAGGCCAGAGCTGAGCAGACAGTACAGAGTGCAAACCTGTAGCCAGCACACCTTACAAAGGCCTAACACAACATTACAATATATTTGTGACCCGGATTTTCTCCATCTTTAGGAAATTCAGTGTCCACCTATTTATTCATCTCAGAAGACAATGCATGCACTTGGTGTGCCCACACAGGGCTATGCTGGCAGCCTGTCCCTCCTACTCCTGGGAGAAGACTAGTCAACAGCTTGCCGAGGCTAGAGCTTCCTGCATCCACCTGGGAACTAAACACTTCCCCATTCCTGGATACTATCTGTGGGTTAGCTCGACCCACGGCCTTGCTAGATTTCCTTGCATGTGGTCCATTTCAGAACATGATGCCGTGATGAAAGACACGAAGCTCTCATGTGGTTGCTGCTACCTGGTTCTGCAAAAAGAATGCCCACCCAACCATGTCTGCCAACGAACACGCCTCTCATGCTTGAGAACCTGATCACAATAGTCTGATTAACACCGCCCCCACCCCCATACCCTCAGAAACACAGATGGGTTTCAGTCAGTGCCAATTTACCTGGGCGCTAGACTTCAGTTAATCCTATCAAAGGCTGTGGGCTGGAGTGGGGATGAGATTACGAATACAATCGTATTTACACAGATGCCTTTTTTTTTTTTTTTTGAGCCCTGCCACACAGCCGGGATTGCATTTACATCTTGTAACAAAATCGCAATTATCACAGACCTAGCTTGTTAGAAACTGAAGACCAGGATATTAAGAGAGCTAGGGGCTGGGAGGAATGCACAGAGCTTAAGTGTGGAAGAAAAGGCTCCTGGGGAAGGGTTTCCAGTGCAGTCAGCTGGGAGCGGCAGGGCCGTGTTCAGCTGGCACTGTTAGTTTCTGATTAGGATGGGTGGCCCGCCTAATCAGATTTCCTGCCCCTTTGCAATCCATCTCACTAAGACCCTTCTACATGTGCGGCTTAGGGCCTCCTTGTGGCTGCAAGATGATTCGAAGTAACTGCCAACAAAGCCACTTTCTTTAAGACAGGATTTACTAGATTTCTCCTAAGTCAGAGCTCTCTGAAAATAGATGAACTTTCTCATGCATTTGATTCTAACGAGAAGCCTAGTTTTAATATATTCTATTTGGAAAGTAGTTTCTTGATTAATCAAGGAAGCACTCCTAAATAGAAGCCGACCTAGTAGGATGCCTTCCACATAGATAAACGTCACCCAGATCTATTGCATGTCAGCCACAGGCCCAGTCAGTCGGAACGGTGAGGCAAGCTATGACGGGACACTTAGAGATGCTCCTCTCATATTCGTGGCCTCAACACAGGAAATAAAACAACCCTCTTTCATTGAAGAGTGCCCAGGGGAGGAGACACGGGGAGTGACTTTTGTAGTCTCGTCATTTTACAAGGTAACACTAAGAAATCCTGCCCTCAAAGGCCATGTGAGCCCAGTGATTAACTCCCGTCTAGTAGGTAGAACAGAGTATTCATGAACTACTTTAAAAAAATGCTGACAGTTTCTACCTTTATTTATATGTGTATGTGTGTGCATGTGCATGCCACTGTGCGTGTGTGTGTGTGTATGTGTGTGTGCGTGTGTGTATATGTCTGTGCGTGTGTGTGCGTGTGTACATTCCACTGTGTGTGTGTGTATGTCTGTGTGAGTCTCTCTGTGTGTGAGTGTCTGTGTATAGGCCAGCAGTGGACTAGAGGGAGTCTGTTCTCTCCTTTCACCACATAGGCTCTGGGTATTGGACTTGGGTCACAAGGCCGTTACCCACTAAGCCATCTTGCTGGTTCTTAAGCTGCTTCTGAAGACAAAGCTGAGTGTAAGGTATTCAGAAAAATCTTCCTCACTGTCTTTAAAACGTATTTGGGGCAATAGGAAGGGTGGTAGCCATCTAGACAAATAGTGACATAAAGAAAAATGTGAAATCTAAGGCAAGTGCCTCACACAGTTGTACACAGGGCCTTATTCCAGATTCTACTACAAGCAAAATAAGGCTATTTAACCGAGAAGGCAAATTCTACCCTATGGCTAAGAAGAATTGAAGTCCAAATGAAATGTGAGAGGCAAATTTAACTGCCTTTTAAATGCCATCTACGGATGGCTGTTAGCGTGCCTTCAGCTATTTTACAAAGTCACCCTATGCAAGGACTTTCTGAAGATCACTTACATGTGAAATTGCTTAGAAACACTTCTACGAGAGATGTCCTTATAGATACTTGCCATTTGCCACTAAATACAGCCATTTTCAGGACAGACTTTCTCATGAATAGGAAAGACAAACAAATCCTACTTACTTGTGAGTTATCGTTTCAAAACCCACACTTCAGAAACCGAAAGCTGTTTGAGGCTCAGCACTCACATTGCAGAGTCTGTTGGAACTAGAACAGGAAAGGGAAAGAGTAGAGACGGCCAGACACTGACCGGCTTTGGGCCCTGTTGTAGTTAATTTGACATTGCAGTGGTATGTGTAATACCCTGTGAAAAGCAAGGCTAGGAAAGAAGGGCTCAACTGGGCTTACAATTCCAGGAAGACACAGTCCATCATGGAGGGGAAGGCATGGTGGCAGGAGCAGGAGACCAGCTTGTCACATTGCATTGGCAGTCAGGAAGGAGAGCAGTGAATTCTGCTTTTATCCACATAGCTTTTTTTCTTTTTGGAACCGAAGTCCGTGAAAAGGTGTGGCATGTTTAGAGTGGATCTTCCCTCTTCAGCCTGATTAAGATAATTCCTCACAGGTTGGCTAAGAGGGTTATCTCCTAGGGGACTCTAGAGCCTGTCAAGACAATATTAATCATCAGTCATCAGTGAGCAACAATGGCACGTGGTTGGGTGATCCAGTCTTTATGAACCAAGCAATGCCAATCAAGGTCCAGTTACCTGGAATGACAGTGAATTCCATCTACAGCCACAGAACCCCACAGTTCCGGTCTCAAAGCACAATGTTCCTTTTCTGAAATGCAACAACACATCTCTGAAAATTTGTGCTTCACCTGTCTGCTCCTGTGACAGAGCGCCTCCTGGCTCCTCCTTTGTGTTCCGGTGTCATAGCCTGTTCTAATCAGTTGCCAGAAAGCCAAACATTTGGGACTGTTTCAAGATTTAGTTCCCCCATGAAAAGATATTAGAAATCATGAAAGAGAAGGGAGAAAGATTATGAGAACAGTCTTCTGTTCCGCTATTATTTAGACCAGGAGCTCAGAGTAAACCGCAGCTGGTACAGAGTGGACAGAAGGCCCCCTGTGACGGAAACAGAGTGAGAGGTGGGGAGAAAGGAACTACCCTGGTAGTCAGCCTCAGAAGGAGAGATTGGTCAAATAAGGGGTTAGCTTCAGGAACGCAATCCAATGGCGTTTAACAAGTCAGAGAGAAGTGAGGAGAAGGGCAAGGCCTGCCAGAGCCATGCTTGCCAAGCTTGAGCTGGCAGAATCCCTTCAACCTCCTGGCTTATCACACTTCCTTTCCAATGTCTTTCTCTAGAATCAGCCTTTGTCTTTACCCTCCCCAACAGTGGCCAACATCATCAGCAGAATCACTTCTTCTGCTCCTCCCATCCCATACCCATCACCAAGTCCATGAAGCAGGGGGCAGGCAAATGCAAATTGCTTAGAGCCATCTCCACCTTATTGCCCCATTTCCTTCCCTCCTTGGTTGGAGGACTTTTCTTCCTTGGAGTCTACCATCTAACCTAAGCACCCTCACACCAGCCTCTTTTCTTAGGCCAGAAGTCCTCATCATGCTAAGTAAGGTCAGTGGAAGAATTAGAAATGGCAAACTCAGGAGCTGTGGGTGTAATTTTGTGAGTGGAGTGTTTGCCTAGCAGGCATTGGGTTTGATTCTCAAGCCACCCAGACATGCTCGCGCGTGTGTGTGCGTGCGCACACACACACACACATCTATCTATGGTGCGGGAGAATTGTGAGTTCAAGGTGTGGTAGCACACACCTTTAATCCCAAAGCTTGGGAGGCAGAGGCAGACGGACCTCTGTGAATTCAAGGTGTGGTGGCAGACACCTTTAATCCCAAAGCTTGGGAGGCAGAGGCAGGTGGATCTCTGTGAGTTCAAGGACAGCCTGGTCTACAGAGTGAGTTCCAGGACAAAGATACACAGAAACCCTGTCTCAAAAAGCCAAAAATTAAAAATAAAAGAAATAGAGTTTAAAATAAAGCCACATAAAGATGGAAAACACACAGAGAATCTTGATACTGTATGTTATTATGCTCACTTTGAATTGTTTGAATGCTGAGGAAGGAGCAATAGCTGCTAAAAGATATCTGTTTATAAATGCTGCTGAATTAATACAAGATAGGTATTTTGAAAATACCTTGTCTTCAAAATTGAAGTCAAAAGATATGTTACTTTGGAGAAGAGATTTTGCTTTTGTTCCCATGGGAAATGAGAGGCTGTGGATTCATTCTGAGTTAAGAAAAATCAGGTTTGATCAAGGAAGACCACCTGAGAAATCTCCAGTAGGAACAGATGACCCAGATGGCTAAGTTCTACATCCAGAACAGATTCAAGATGCTGCCTGAGATGATCAAGCCCCACAGGATACTCCAGTCAGGACTTGATCATAATTCTAAATTTTATTTAGGTCCCCATAAGATTATCAGTGCCCCCAACCAGCAGGAAGTAGCCTGGAATACTATGCCCGCATTCCCAAAAAATGGACTATGGATATTTTCCTTTGTTAAAAAAAGGGGGGGAGGAAGTGGTGTGGGAGAATTGTCTATATTCTGTCAATTATATTTTAAATAAATGCTGATTGGCCATTAGCCAGGCAGGACGTATAGGCGGGACAACCAGACAGGAAGTAGAGGCGGGACAATGAGAACAGGAGTATTCTGGGAAGAAGGAAGCTCTTTCGGCAGTCCTGCCCAGACCACTGAAGAAGCAGGATATGACCTGAAAAAGGTACTGAGCTATGTGGCTAACATATATAAGAATAATGGGTTAATATAAGTTATAAGAGCTAGTAAGAAGCCTGAGCTAATGGGCCAATCAGTTTATAATCTTCTGGAGACCTCTGTGTGATTTTCTTTGGGGCTAAAGGGCTGCGGGAACTGGGCAGGACAGAAACCCCGACAAGCAGGCCCTCATGTTACACATCTACAATGTTCTGTCTCTTTCAGCCTTTCATTTTCTCCTGTCATTGCTCAGATAAAGGTGAAGCCAAAGTAGGAAGTCAAGGGAAGCGATTAAGAAGAAAAGGAAAAGAAACAACAAACCTAAGCTTACCCCCTCATGTCTGCCCCGGTTGGTAGGAAACTTTGCAGTAGGTGTGCTTTGCACAGACAAACAACTCTCGCCTTGAGACAAGTCCTTAAGACGCTGAATTCCACATTCTTTTCATTAGGATTGCTGGTCAAGTTCTGCCTTCCGAAGCTGCAGGAAAGAAATCAAATTACTTTCCTCATAAGACAGCTCTTGGGTCACTTGACACATTTTCACATATTTCTGCTCAGACGTCTATAATCCAGATCCATGACCTCTGGGTCCTGTACATGTTCTGAATGGAATACGTTGGTAGCAGCTTCACACACATGCTTGTATTCCCCTTGGGTAGTCTCTGGGCTTTGCGTGGCACACTCAGACAAACACAGTGCATGTGCATTGTGCTCTCAATGTTTTGTTATTGGCAGAGAGAGTCCTGCCTCTCCAGAGAGAGTCTTCTTACAAACACAGCCAAGAGCTCATTAAGCTGGGGCAGAGGTTGTGGTGGTGGTGGTGGTGGTGATAGTTTTATTGGTTATGTAATACTTTTTACTCAACACCATCAACTAATTAAACCTAGAGGTTTGTTTTACTGCTACTTGGTTACATCTCCACCATCTCTTCCACAAACAGTTGGCCTTCTGTTGTTTTTAGTTTTAAATTATTTTAGATTGATTTATTTTATGTTCTGTTTATTAGCATTTTGCCTGAATGCATGTCTGTGTGTGCCTGAAAGCATGCCTGTGTGTGCAGGCCGACTCCCCATGGAAGTCAGAAGAGGGCATTGGATCCCCTAGAATTGCAGTTAGAATCAATGTGAGCCACCATGTGGGTACTGAGACCCAAATCTAGGTCCTCTGCAAGAGCAACGAGTATTCTTACCACTGAACCATCTCTCCAGCCCACATTTTGACCAAGGTTAGAATGATTAGACTTGGTATATTTGAACCCTAATATTGACATCGGGAAGACCATTGGATGATTTTGTCTGTATTTGTTTGTTGCCATTTTTTCCACTCCAGTTTATAAGACAGTTAATGAGCATATTTTCTATATCTGTAAGAGGTTTCTGCTTCAATATAAATCAAGTAGTGTTAAAGTTAGATGCCCATGAAAAGATACTAAACAGTGTCCTTCAGGGTAACATTTATCTATTAATCAGTATCCTTTAGATACAAAAATTCAATTCATCAATTTTAATGTCCCTCATTTTTCTTCTAGGTTGTCCCCAAGGCTCTCCTGAAATATGGCTGCTTTATATATATTTCATTTCTCATTTGTATGAATTTAATAATCACAGATCTTCTAGAAAAGATCAGTTTGATATGGTTTTGTTTTAGTCCATTTTGTGGTCCTGAAACAATTACTACAGGGTAATATGTATAAGAATTTTATTTCTCATAATTCTCATGACAATGACATTCAAGACTAAGGTGCTAGCACCTGGTCATGGATGAGGTCTGTGTCCAAGATGACATTTTGAATGCTGAGTCCTCTGGGCAGGAGGAACACTGTGTCTTAAGTTGGCAGTTGGGAAAGGGGAGTGAACTCTCTCCACCAAGCCCCTTTATGAAGACTTGATCCTATTCTTGAGGATGGAGCTCAGTCACTCCTGTGAGCCACAGCTCCTAACACTTGTACTGGGGATTTAGTGTCTGCATGAATTTGTGCCACATACTTCCTCAAGTTTACTGATGACAGATAACTTCTTTTAGAAAGTGTCTACACCATTCTGCTAGTAATCAGTCCTAGAGTTTCGTGGACTCTATAAACTTCTCACTGCTCTTCAGGGATAACACATCATTGTCTTCATTTGAAACCTAGAATCACACTGGCCAACTGGCAGTATCTTCGCCCTGCTCCATCCCGTCATTCCCTCACTAGGGATACAATCAATTGTTCTACAGAACCTCAGAATTTATCAAAATCTCATGAAATAGATTTACACTGACTTATATTAGGGTTTTGTACAGACAGCATATTTTCTTCATCACCCTGAGATCTTCACAGTTGATTATGAACTCCTTAGCAACAGGGACATTTTTCTTGTTATCCCCTCCAGTGCTTGCTCCATATATGTGAAGGGTTGAATTGAACTGAATTGCACAAAGAAAGAAAATTAATTTGATCTATGCAGTCTCAAAATCATTTTTTTTGTCCAATTGGATTCTTTTCATCTATCTTAATATCTAATTTGTGCATAGTTGAATCAGTCTCGCAGTTAATCTGATGTGGCCGTTAGGACTACCAAAGACACTAAATTCATTTTCCTGATCTGGCGATTTTTAATCATAGAGTCACAGCCACTCACATAGAAAAATAAAACAGCAGATTAAATAGAAAACTAATAGCAAAATGATGAATGGAATGCTCCCTAGGCCCAAAGGCTATTGCACATAATCTACATCTCTGCCAACTCCATTCATCCAGCTTTGATTCAACACCCTTTTGTTAAGCGGTGATAATAATAGTCAGTTACTGAGTGTTTCCTTTGAGCCGAGCATGAACTATGATAAAATAACACAGTTGCTATTTCTGAGGGGCTTGCCTTGTGCTCCAGATACTTTTTGTGGGGACTTTCAAAACAAAGCATAATAAGCATTACTTATAACATTCTTATTTAATGGATGACCTCATCGAGTCCTAAGGAGAACCTTATGAGCCACTGTTATTTCCTCCTTTCTTATAAATTTGCCACCTACTGGGTGAAAGCTTCCTAGAAACGATGCTGTCAAAATCAGAATTGACTCTACACTCAAGGACTTTACAATGAAGTGCAATAAATTGAATTTTAAATAATAAGTTATAATCAAGAGCAGAATAAAATATTTCCCATAGTGATATGAATTTAAAACATGAGAGAAGGAAGAGGATCAAATCAATGGTTTTAGCTGAGAATGGAGAGATGAAAAGAATTGCTAGAATGATGGCAGGGGCAGAGGGGGATAGACTGATGGAGGCTCCAAGCAAAGACGGCCAGCATTTAAAACATGTGAGGGGTCCATACTGACCAGAGAGTGTTTCTTGATCTGTTGCTTGCTGAAAGAATATTTTTTGTATGGTTGATTAGAATTACTCTTATATATAAAGTGTACTGGTTAGAAAATATTGGAATACATTGCACAGGAAAAAATAGCATTCGCCTTGTGAAATCTCTGAAATGATGTGCACAAGCACCATATTAGAATATAGTCTTTATTACATCTAAGGTTAAGATATGAGCATAGAGGTTTCTTTTATTGTGGCATCAGACAAGCTACATGTAGTGGTGGCATAGTATGAGGATGTGGCTGGCATTCAAGGGAAGCAATGAGCTGCCGTGGAAAGAAGGGGACATGATGAAGGGAGTGATAAAGGGCAGGGACAAGTTAGAAGTTAATGCAGCCTATGGCAGCACATCCCAGCTCGATGTCAGTCAAGGAGGTATTAGTGGGTGTGGGGAAGAAAAAGTCTTCCTATGAGCAAATACAGTCATTTGGTGTGGAGACAGATCGGAGTGTAGTACTGAGCTGGTGAAGCCAAAGACTCAAGGGTTCTGATTGTCACAGGTCGTTCCTGTGATCTGTTCTGATTTTTCATTCATGTTGTTTTTATTTCTTTTCTTAAAGAAGGACTTTCAATTGTACAAACCTTGGTATCCATCCCATCAGAATCAGTCCCAGCCTGTTTATAAACTTGAAACGATGCAGAACTTCTCTGAGAATTTAATATACTAATGTGAATTTTAACCCCCTAACATAAGAATTGTTCTCCTTGCTTCTCAGACGTTCATTCCTCTTCCTTAAGCTGTCTGTCATCAGGAACTCCCTCCTCATAACATATAGTAAAAGAACAGAAAGCATTTGATTTGAGCTCACTCATCTTAATGCCAAAATTTACACTATTTCCAAGGTTTGGGAAATGGTGATTTTTTTTTAATTTTTGCTAATCTTCTTTCTCTGGTGCGCCCATTTCCACAGGAAAACTGTAAATACCTTTAGTGTCATTTCTGTCTACTTAAAAAAAGCTGTTGTCCAATATTCTCTCTGGAGTAAGAGCTCAACCACTCCAGGTGATTTCTTTCTGGTGTCATGTTCCTCCTCTCTTTGCATGGCATGCAGTCACAAGAGAAGCTGTGGACGGCTGTCTGGCCTGCTTGTTGGCCTGTAACCCTTCAGCTCCCTGCAGCTTATGATTTGCTCTGGTCACCTCCTGACTGCTCTGCAATGCCCTGGCCTCTCGTCACGTCACAAAGGCTTCACTCAAACCTCAAGTTTAACCTCTGTTCCTTCCAGGACTTTCCATCCTGTAGGGATAGAAGTGGCCCCCACCCCTGAGAGTGGGCTGGTGTTGGAGAAGTGGCCCCCACCCCTGAGAGTGGGCTGGTGTTGGAGAAGGGGCTCCAGGAGACAGTCCTTGGACTTTGGTTCAAGTTCAGCTTTGGCTTCTGCCTGGTTTCCCCTCCTTGCTGGGTGTGACGCCAAGGCAAATGTCAGGCTAATTTGGGAGGATGTCAGTTACCACAGGTTATTCCTTGGGAAAGTCACTACTAGCTAGCCATCTAGAGTGTGTTTATCCAGATCCATAGGGAACACACCAATACAACAGGCTCACAGGTTAGACCTCAAGAGGATTCACACAGCCGATTATTTTTCCTTTGGAATTTCCTCTCTTCTCGGCCCTCTATTGTCTACGTACTTCCCATGCCTATCTTACAAGAACTCCTATTATGTCACTTTCTTCTCCTCTGCTACTTGAATTTTAGCCAAGGCACAATCCTCTACTTCTCCCTTAGGGTAATGATATTTGTCATTTAGCTGTATGTAGCTATATAGTAAGAGATCAGCCTGGAAGGGAAAAATCCTGATGACAAAAGAGAAAAAAGGCACGGTATGTTTTCTAAATGCCCGATTTACTTCACTATAAATATATCTGTTTATCTATAACCTTTTCCCTTTATCAAGGCCTCCAACATCAAAGTGACATTAAAGCACTGGTCCTATGACACAGCTCCATTACCCTCAAGGATTTCTTCCTCTGAAATTATTGCCCTCATATGGTCAAGATGACTCAATCTTGGCTCCAAATGCTCTTCTAGCTGCAGCACAATCTATGAAAAGACCTCTCAAAGAGAATCATCTCGCAGCCTGCTCTGTCTGTGGTCTCTTTGACCAATCCATCCACTGCAGTTGGACTTCTTCCCAGTCTATTCCATTCAATCTATACCTGATTTTTAGAAACACTAATGATGTTCTTGCTGCCACACATATAAGTGTGGTAGAGAATTGCCCATAAGGACCTGAACCTGGAGAATCCAAACCCACACTGGGCTGAGGTGGGCAACGATTTAGAGAGATGTCTTAGCAGGGGGTTATAACAGTAAACAAGATGGACATCTGCACAGAGGTAGTGATGATGATCACCCAGTGTTGAAGTCTGAGGAAGTGAGGTTATCCAGGGTGAGAGGTGACAGAGTTAGAAAGTGATTGTGTCTTATATCTCAGGTCCTACCACCTATTCTTTGTTCAGCCGCTTGCTATGTGCTCGCTGCCATGTTTCAAGCCATTCTATTGTGAGAACTACAAGGAGGGGAAGTGTGAGGGACTTAACATTTATATTAAACTGCCAGACACTCTGCAGGACACAGAAGAAAGTGACTGACAAGCTACCAATATAGGCGAAACAGTCTTTCACATTTCCTGTTCCATGGAAAAGTCTGCCAGATACAATGGGCCTGTAGGTTGAAGATGGATGCCCCAATGTGACAAAAGAATTTTGGGTGACTGTCCAGGCAGCAAGATATCTCTGTCAATTCTAGAGTTTTGGAAGTTGGTTACAATGCACTTTCTGTTTACTTAGGTAATATTATATCCTTCTGGGGTCTTTGATGGAGTCAAAGACTAGATAGTTATAATTATAGTTTTCCTTTGTTATGATAAAAGATAAATTAGATATGAAACTTTAGACTCACAAAGAAATATTGTAACTGCATTTCTTGCTTGATACCCATTTTATTATATGTAATGTTGATATGCTAAAGTTAAAATCTTCCTTTTTATTTAGACAGAAAAGGGAAGATGATGTGGGATGTCTTTCTGTATATGTGTTGCTTTTATTGTTTGATAAATAAAGTTGTTTTGACCAATGGATTAGCAGAACAAAGCTAGGCAGGAAATCTGAACAGAGATATAGAGAGAGAGTAGGCAGAGTCAAGGAGACACCATGTAGCTGCTGAAGGAGACAGACACCAAAACCTTACTGGTAGGCCACAACCTCGTAGTGATACATAGATTAATAGAAATGGGTTAGTTTAAGATGTAATGGCTTACTAGGAATATGCCTAAGCTATTGGCCAGACAGTATTGTAATTAATATAGTTTCTGTGTGATTATTTAGGTCTGGGTGGCCAGGAAATGAAGGTGCAATCTCTGCTTACATTCTTGAGACAAACTGAACTCCTAGCAAAGAACTGAAGGCCTTGCTTGGTGCAGGTGCAGTAGCCTATAGGTACCTAAACCCCACCCACAGCCACTGGAGAAAGCCTGAAAGAGAATCTTCCTATGGTGGAGCATCTAGACAAGATCACAGCCCCAGTCAACACCTTGTTTGTAGCCTTGTGAGAGATGCTAAGATAAAACCCAGCTTCAACACACCCTGACTCAGGCCCACAGAAACTTTGAGATAACATAATACTAACTTAGACATAATTTGTTACATAGCAGGATTGCTCTTACTCTCAAACATGTCTAAGGGGAAAACCGTACTTTGAGGTCTTCTTTTTTCTCTTTTTAAAATAAAGGCGTGTTATGTGTTTGGGAAGGGGAGCTTAATTATGTCCCTTCTCCATAAGAAACTCCTCACTGGCTTTCTGATTCATTTGTAATAAAATCTTCACTTCCTGCTCTGGCCTGCGCATTTCCTCACCTCTTCTCCCCCCGCACCTTTATTCCACACTGATCATCTTTCTGTGCCCGAAGCAGCTCTGCTCTTTCCATCTCAGGTCTTCCTCCCACCCCACCTGAAGGGCTCCTCCAACATCCCTACATTAGCATCTCTTTCTCTTTCTTTAAATCTACTCTTAGACATCATTCGGGAATTTCACTACCCTCACCCGTATTCTCTCTCTGGGCCCTTCATGTGTGTCCTCCATCACATCATCAGGGGTCTTGATCAGTGTTTGTGCACTGATATTTTATATCAGCCAATCCCTGATAGAGACCAATCTTAAGGGAATACTTCTCCCCTCTACAGGACTGTACTCCCAGGTCTGTAAATAGTCTTTATCCATTTGCTGAATTATTTGATTAATATAATACTTTGATCATTTGGGTAGAAATTTTTAAAAAGAAATTCTTTTTCTCCTCTCCCCAAAAGAAAACTCAAAGCTACACAGAGAGTGCAACCTTGTCAATATATGCATTCAAGTCAATCTTAATAGAATATTTATTTTTCGTTACCAAAACAGTTATAAATGACTGAAAAAACTAATTACTGAATCATTTTTCCTATATTACTTTATTATCTTATTATCTTAGTTATCTCGTTTACTTGTGCTCCAAAAAGATGATTTTGTTTATTCCACCTACTAAAAATCCATAAATAGACAGCCAACAACATCTCCACACACCCCAGGAACAGCCTCCATGGGGGCTCAGTGGGCCACAGAGTACGGCTTTTATGAGATGGGACTTCGGCTATCTTCTGACAGCTCTAAGCTTTTGTCCCCACTCGAAAGTCCTGCAGCATCAGGGAAGAGAGAAAAGGAAGAAAGAGAGAGAGAAAGATCTTGAAATCTCCCAGCTTGTTTCTGTCAGAACACATCAGTTCCAGGTCATGTTTCTACAGCGTGAATGTCAGGGAGCAAGCGCAAGCTGTCAGGGACGCTCACTGACAGTTCCCATGTTGACACTCCACACCCATTACAGCAGGAGAATTTGCTGTTCCCCTTCACTGAGCCGCCTGTCCCTTAGCTGAGTCCTCCAGATGCAGGGTTGAGCCCTGGAAGAGGCCATGCCTCCGCTTGTCACATACATGTACAGAACGGAGCTGCTACGGTCACGGTTGTGAGGGTGAAAAGGGATGCACAGCCCATCTCCCCAGCGGTGCCTTCTGCCGTGCTCCATCCCACCACGTGAGTGTCATCAGTTCAAGTGGAGAAACATGAGAAAGAAATAACTTCCTTTTCATGAAAACCTCACATGACTGGAAAGAGCGCACCGAAAAGGGGTGAACAAAACTATTTTCAAAAAAGTGGCCTCCTCATTCCTCAGTCCCTTTGGCCTTCTGTTTCTGGGAAAGAGGAGACTGAAAAGTGAGGTAATCTACTCATGGTTGATATCACACATTCAAACACAGAAGGAGAAAGGAAGCTGTGGTTGGCAGTAGAATGTAGCTCCAAGACCTGAGTTTTCCACTACAGTTCCAGAAACCCTGGAAATACGAGTGTTTAACATTGGCGAGAACTGGGGCCAACAGCCAGCCTACCACCCAAAACTAGGAAGAATTTCCAGGAACTCCAAGGACGTCAGGAATGACTGATTGGGCACACATGTTGTGGCCTCCAATCCTTCATCTCTAGAAAGGCCAACAGGTGTGGCGGCCCTCGACCACTCACGTGGCTGTTGCAGCCCAGCCGGTGAGGCTTGAGCCAATCAGAGATACGATGACCGGTGGCGGCAGTGACTATCAGCAGGAGAAGTCCTAACAACTGTCCACGTCAGAAGAGGCCATGCTGCATGGACTCCAGAAACGTCGAATGTCAAAGTGCCTTTCCACAGTCCAGCAGAGCCTCAGGATGGTAGCATGAGGTATGAGGAGGGAAGGACAAGGGGCTGGCTTTGGAGCTGAGCCCTAAACCTCCTCTTCCTTCACTGATAGAAGTAGCCATTTAGCCAGTGCTTATTGACTGGCAATGTCTATGTACCAGACATGCCTCCCAGGAATGTATCTTGAGGAGGGAGGGTTCCAATGTAATGTTATTTAATATTCAATATGTTCAAGAAAATTAAGTCTGAACAAGGAAGTGAAGATAGGCACATAAGGTGACATCTGAGGAATGACTCCAAAGACATGAGGTCAATGTGAAGTTCAGGGAATATGCCGGAGAGACCAGCGATATGAAAAATTCGAAGGCAGAGACTTACTCAGAGCCCCCAAGAGTGGAGCAGAATAACCAGGGACAGGGGAGAGAAGAGATGAGACATTGCCAGGGGTTAGGTTAGATTTCACTCTAACTCTGGTGTAGGAGGGTCCTTCTGTATTTGGGTTGCTTTTATTGGTTAATAAAGAAACTGCCTTGGCCTTTTGATAGGGCAGGACTTAGATAGACAGGGAAAGAGAACAGGATACTGGGAAGGGGACAGAGTTAGAGAGAGCCGCCCACTATGAACACACGCTGAATCTTTCCCGGTAAGCCACGACTCGTGGTGACACACAGATTATTAGAATGGGTTAAACAAATATGTGAGAGTTAGCCAATAAGAGGCTAGAGCTAATGGGCCAGGCAGTATTTAAATGAATACAGTTTCCGTGTAATTATTTCGGGTATAAGCTAGCCAGACACTGGGCGGCGGGAGCCGGGTGGCCACTGGGACCAAAAGCAGGCCCGTGCGCCTATTGCTACATAACTCTAATATGGAAGTTTCTGGAGAAGGAAGGACACGACTAGGACTGCATGATTTAAGGATCCATGGGGCTACATAAAGCAGAAGAAAGGGCTGTTGTGGACCCAGCTTAGACTGAGCTGCTGGGGATCGAGTGTCATCCATGTGGCTGTTAGGGATGACACCCGGCAGAGGATTTGAAGGCTCGGGAAATGAGACGTGTAGGGGAACTGACTATGGGTTGGGAGAGAAAGGTTAGCATCACAGATGGCCTCTTGGCTCCGGACCGGAGCATCCAGAGCAATAGTGGTTCCAGTTATTGAGATGGAAAGACCAGGGACCCAAACAGTTCAGAAAGTGAAAAGCTACATTGCTTGTGATGTGTGTCCAGAGCTATCCTTTACTCATCCAGTCTATGGGGTGTATATATGTGTATGTGTGTGTATGTGTGTGTGAGTGTGTGTGTGCGTGTGTTCTTAAGGGAACAATTTGGATAGGCAATATGAACTTGGGGGCTATCAGTGTAGGCCTGGAATTTAATAATCAGAATAAATAAAAATAATATAACACAATATGATCTATTACATTAATATATTGTGATATGCTGTAAGTTATTATGACATACTGTATATTATAATGTTAAATAATATAATTAATACTTAATAATAATAAATAATCAGAATAAAGGAGCATCTAGGAGAGAAGTCAGTCAGCACTTAGTTCAGAGACAAACCAGAACGGGACACGAGATGAGCGGAAAGCAGTGTGGAGAAGCTTCCAGATGGTCCTGAGAAGTTAAAACAGACACTGGGAACCGGATTTTGGAGTTGGCATAATGTAAGCTGCAGACCTGGGAAAGGACAGTTTCGTATAAGTGGACCAAGAACAGATGGGAAACGGATCCAAGACAGAACAGGAAGAGAAGCGGAGAGGGCAAAGCAGACCACACTTTCAGGAATGGCATCACAGAAGGAGTAGATTTGGGGCGGCAAGATGCTAAGGGTTTCTGGTACACGTCGGTATTTCTTTTCTTCCTCTATCTGGAACCGAGAATCAAGTGCCCTGGCTGACATCCCAGTGCCCTTTCCACTTCACTAAAGCATGGCTTCCAGTGAGCTCAGAGGAGAAGCCACCATGAGCTTTAGGGCCGGTACTTGCTGAAGTGAGTGGGAGCATAGGTGTGGCCATGGCGCAAGCAGAAAAGCTAGAGAAATTACACAGCTGCAGAGGGGTCAAATCCTACTTTAAAATTTTTTATTGGAGCATAGTTACAGATATGCCAAGACTCCCAAAGCCTACAATACTTACAACCTGGTCCCTTACCTGAAACACTGGACTGCCTCCTGTTAAGAGTTGAAAGTGGAGTAATGGTGGGCTTGCGGGTATGAAAAGTGAGGGGTTTTGTTGTACATGTAGGAGCCCTAACCCTAACGCTCTCATCTGTGGCCAGCATAAAGGCAAGTGGAGTGCCAAGCATTGGTAAATATATAGAGGCTTACTTGGTCATTTTCTTTTGATTATCTATATTTTTTTTCAATGAAATGAAAAGTGAAGCCATGTAGTGAGAGAGTGTGAAGGGAAGGGACCTGAAGATAGGAGAAAAGACTTTAATAGCATCAAGAGAATCAGGGAGAGAACAGTATGCAATGGGGAAGAACATTGCCAATAGTTAAACAAAGAGTGTATCACATAACTCTTCCTACCCATGAGAAATGGCATATTAAAATGATTAACATGGGCCCTTGGGTAATCACTGACAAGAAGAAAATAAATAGAAGCTAATGACATAGTATGAGATAGCAATCCTTAGCAAAACTTAACTGTTCTCAATGAGCAGCAATTCCATTTTCAGGTAATGGCCCAGCTGAATGTGTAGACATAAATATGTACACAAATGACCCCATGTAAAGGCTCTCACTCCAATCCTAGAACAATACATATTCCATACCAAGGCATATTATCAAGAGCGATGGGGCAGCTTAATTAATTTTGCAGATTGCTATGATGGATCATATTAGTAAGACTATGGCACTGAAAGCATAACATTGAGAAACATTCTGTTAGCAAAGTAGAATGTACAGTAACTTACATATAATGTGCATATATTATAATGTTGTTTATTAATAGACACTTGGTACAATATAAAAACAAGGCCCTAACACCACAAAATCCATGTCAACAATTCACTTAGAGGAGAGAAGAATGATGGAAAATGTGACCAGGAAAAACTTACCAGGAACTTTGAATAATTACATAGTAGTTTATTAGTTAAAAGGCTGACTAAAACATACCTTATTGTTCGTATTTGTTCATTCCCGGTGATAGATGCATGGGTAGTAATCTTGTTTGACTTTGAGATATCTAGATGATTTTTGTGAGACAGAAGTTAAATGATAACAGTTTACAAATATTTTGAGAAGCAAATGTCAAAATGAGATGAACGTTTAAATTCCATTGAGTGGGATATAATCATGGTCAGGACACTAGAACGGGCTCTGCAAGCTGAACCCGAGTGAGTCTCCTGCTCTTTAGCCCCTACGGGTGTCACTCCATCCTTCGTTTCTTACTTCACTTGTCACAGCCTTTCTAGCATGGCTTTTGAAAAAGCAAATTATGTCCCCTCCTTTGCGCTTGAAAGGTCTGCTTGTTAGGTTTCGCTGGGTCCTCAGGGAGGGGCTGTGAGAATCCGTCCTTATAACTCCACCTGACGGGGCTCCTCGTCCTCAGGACGTATGCCCCACATGTTTGCTGAATTCAGTAGACTCTGGGCCAGTATATCGCTGTAGGGATCTGCTCTAGCAGAGGGCAGAATAGCATATAATGCCTGAAGACACCAGGAGGAAACAGTCAAAACATATCATGTCCTGAAAGCTTTTTATTGGAACGGGAAGCATTATTGTCTGAAGCTGATGTTCATAACCAACAAAAAAGGAAAATTGCTTAATTTTAAAGAGCGGTTACAGACTTTACTTTCTTCTCTGTGGTTTTATCCAAACACATAAATAGGGAAACCTATCTTAGAAATCATTCCCAGTTGGATTTTCATTCAAGTCTATGCCCCCAATTGTCCCATTTAACATCTTTCTATGTATAAGAAAACTGATTCTGATTTTTGAAAACACAGGAACCATATTAAATATTTTGTTGTGCTAATGGGAGGAAGGAATAAGGTGTTTTCCAGAGGGAAAGCTACACCCCCATTTTACCTTAACCACATGGAGTTTATTTCTTAAATAACATTTTCATTGATTCTTTGATAATTTTATGTATTTTAACAATATTCATTCCCTTCCCCCACCTCCTCCCAAACCCTTCCTTACCTTCCTACTCATCCAACTTTACGTTTCTCTCTGTGTCTCTTAAAAAAACAATAACAAAGTCACGGGGTGCAGTTTGTGTTGGTTGACTACTGATCATGGGCTGCCCTGGAGTTGATGTTCCCAGTGTCACTCTACTGAAGAACAATGACTTTCCCTCTCCCAAGAACTGTAAGCTGCCAATAGCTCCTTGGTTAGGGGTGGGACTTTGCGCCCACTTCTTCACCCTAGGATTCTGTCTTGCTTGAGCTCATTCAAATCAGGTGCATGCTGTCACAGTCTCTATGAGTTCATATATGCATCTGCCCTTGGTGTCTGGAAAAGGCTATTTTCTTTTATTTTTTTTATTGAGCTCTACATTTTTCTCTGCTCCCCTTCAACCCTCTCTCATGGTCTCCATGCTCCCAATTTACTCAGGAGATCTTGCCTTTTTCTACTTCCCATGTAGATTAGATCCATGTATGCCTCTCTTAGGGTCCTCATTATTGTCTAGGGTCTCTGGGATTGTGATTTTTAGGCTGGTTTTCTTTGCTTTATGTTTAAAAACCACTTATGAGTGAGTACATGTGATAATTGTCTTTCTGGGTCTGGGTTAGCTCACTCAAAATGATGTTTTCTAGCTCCATTCATTTGCCTGAAATTTCAAGATGTCGTTATTTTTTTCTGCTGTGTAGTACTCCATTGTGTAAATGTACCACATTTTCCTTATCCATTCTTCGGTCAAGGGGCATTTAGGTTGTTTCCAGGTTCTGGTTATGACAAACAACGCTGCTATGAACATAGTTGAGCACATGTCCTTGTGGCACGATTGAGAATCCTTTGGATATATACCCAAAGTGGTATTACTGGGTCTTGAGGAAGGTTGTTTCCTAATTTTCTGAGGAATCGCAATACTGACATCCAAAGGGGCCATACCAGCTTGCACTCCCACTAGCAATGCAGGAGTGTTCCCTTTTCCCCACAACCTCTCCAGCATAAGTTGTCATCAGTGTTTTTGATCCTAGCCATTGTTACAGGTCTAAGATGGAATCTCAGAGTTGTTTTGATTTGCATTTCTCTGATGGCTAAAGATGTTGAGCATTTTCTTAAGTGTCTTTCAGCCATTTTAGATTTTTCTATTGAGAGTTCTCTGTTTAGGTCTGTACTCCATCTTTTTATTATTGAATCATTTGTTATTTTGATGACCAATTTCTTGAGTTCTTTGTACATTTTGGAGATCAGTCCTCTGCCTGATGTGGGGTTGGTGAAGATCTTTTCCCATTCTGTAGGCTGTCATTTTGTCTTGTTGACCGTGTCCTTTGTGTTACAGAAGTTTTTCAGTTTCAGGAGGTCCCATTTATTAATTGTTTCAGTGTCTGTGCTACTGGGGTTATATTTAGGAAGTGGTCTTCTGTGCCAATGCATTCAAGTGTACTTCCCACTTTCTCTTCTATGAGGTTCAGTATGGCTGACTTTATGTTGAGGTCTTCAATTGATCCATTTGGTCTTGAGTTTTGTGCATGGTGTTAGATATGGATCTATTTTCATTCTTCTACATATTGATATTCAGTTATGCCAAGCACCATTTGTTAAATATGCTTTCTTTTTTCCATGTGATATTTTTTTTTTGCTTCTTTGTCAAAAATCAGGTGTTTGAAGGTATGTGGGTTAATACCGGGTCTTTGATTTGGTTCCATTCGTCCTCCTGTCTATTTTTATGCAATATCAGGCTGTTTTCAGCACTGTAGCTCTGTAGTAGAGTTTGAAGTCAGGGATTGTAAAGAACTCCAGAAGTTCTTTTATTGTACAGGATTGTTTTCGCTATCCTAGGTTTTTTGTTTTTCCATATGAAGTTGAGTACTGTTCTTTCGAGGTCTGTGGAGCAGTTTTCTGGGATTTTAATGGGCATTGCATTGAATCTGTAGATTGAGTTTGGTAAGATTGCCATTTTTACTATGTTAATTCTGTCTACCCAAGAGCATGGGAGATCTTTCACTTTCTGGTGTCTTCTTCAATTTCTTCCTTCAAAGATTTAAAGTTCTTGTCATACAAGTCTTCCACTTGTTTGGTTAGAGTTACTCTGAGATATTTTATGCTATTCGTGGCTATTGTGAAGGGTGATGTTTCTCTGATTTCTTTCTCAGCCCATTTATCATCTGTGTACATTAGGACTACTGTTTTTTTTTATGGTTAATCTTGTATCCTGCTACATTACTGAAAGTGTTTATGAGTTGTAGAAGTTTCTTGGTAGGATTTTTAGGATCGCTTATGTAAACTATCATATCATCAGCAAATAGTAAGAATTCGACTTCTTCTTTTCTTATTTGCATCCCCTTGATCTCCTTTTGGTGTCTTATTGCTCTAGCTAGGTCCTCAAGAACTATATTGAATAGATATGGAGAGAGTGGACAACCTTGTCTTGTTCCTTATTTCAGTGGGATTGCTGTGAGTTTCTCTCCATTTAGTTTGATGTTGGCTGTTGGCTTGCTGTATATTGCCTTAATTATGTTTGGGTATGTTCTTTGTATCTCTGCTCTCTCCAAGACCTTTATCATGAAAGGATGTTGTATTTTGTCAAAAGCTTTTTTGGCATCTAATGAGACGATCATGTGGTTTTGTTTCTCAGTTTGTTTATATGATGGATTACATTGACAAATTTTCATATGTTGAACCATCCCTGCATCTCTGGGATGAAGCCTACTTGATCATGGTGAATGATGGTTCTGATTTGTTCTTGGATTCAATTTGCCAGTATTTTATTGAGTATTTTTGCATCAATGTTCATGAGTGAGATTGGTCTGTAATTCTTTCTTAGTAATGTCTTTATGTGGTTTGGGTATCAGGGTAATTGTAACCTCATAAAAAGAGTTTGGCACTGTTCCTTCTGTTTCAATTGTGTGGAACAATTTGAGGAGTATTGGTATTAGTTCTTCTTTGAAAATCTTGTAGAATTCTGAGCTGAAACCATCTGGCTCTGGGCTTTTTTTGGTTGGGAGACTTTTGATGACTGTTTCTATTTCTTTAGCAGTTATAGGTCTGTTTAATTTGCTTATCTGGTCTTGATTTAATTTTGGTAAGTGATATTTATCCAGAAAGTTGTCCATTTCCTTTAAGTTTTCCAATTTTGTAGAGTACAAGTTTTCGAAATATGACCTGGTGATTCTCTGTATTTCCTCCATGTTTGTTGTTATGTCCCCCTTTTCATTTCTGATTTTGTTAATTTTGATATTCTCTCACTTCCTTTTAGTTAGTTTGAATAAAGGTTTGTATATTTTGTTGATTTTCTCGAAGAACCAACTCTTTGTCTCATTGCTTCTTTGTATTGTTTTCTTTGTTTCTATTTTGTTGATTTCAGCTCTCAATTTGATTATTTTCTGCTATCTAGTTATCTTGGGTGAGTTTGCTTCTTTTTATTCTAAAGTTTTCAAATGTTCTGTTAATTCACTAGTGTGGGATTTTTCCAACTTCCTTATGTAGGCATTTAGTGCTATGAACTTTTCTCTTAACACCACTTTCATTGTGTCCCATAAATTTGGGTATGTTGTGTGGTCATTTTCATTGAATTTTAGGAAGTCTTTAATTTCTCCCTTTATTTCTTCCTTGACCCACTGATGATTCAGGTGAGCATTGTTTAATTTCCATGTGTTTGTGGGCTTTCTGGAATTAGTGTTGTTGAATTCTAGTTTTAAGCCATGGTGATCTGATAAGATACATGGGGTTATTGCGATTTTTTTTGTATCTGTTGATGTTTGTTTTGTTACTGAGTGTGTGGTCAATTTTTGAGAAGGTTCTATGAGGTGCTGAGAAGAAGGTGTATTCTTTATGTTTGGATGGAATATTCTATAGATGTCTGTTAAGTCCATTTGAGTCATAACATCTGTTAGTTCCCTTATTTCTCTGTTAAGTTTTTGTCTGACAGACCTGTCCAGTGGTGAGAGTGGAATGTTGAAGTCTCCCATTACGAGTGTGTGGGGTTTAATGTATGATTAAGATTTAGAAGTGTTTCTTTTATATATGAGGGTGCCCTTGTATTTGGGGCATAGATGTTCAGTACTGAGATTTCTTCTTGAAGGATTTTGGAAAAGGTTATTTTCTTGAGGCCATCTACCACCTCGAGCTGTTCCTTTCAAATCCTTCATCTATGTAGATCTCTGAGCCCTAATGAGATGGTGTAATATAGACACCCTGTTCAGGGTTGAGCATCCCAAAGTCTCTCATTCTCTGCATATTGGCAAGTTGTAGATTTTCTTAATTACCACCTACTTAAAAGAAATGCTTTCTAGAGAAGACACACTGAATTTTGGGTACAGAAACGCTATTTGGAGTCATTTTATTGCTTTTCATTTAGCACAATAATAGTAGCAGGACTTCCCTAGGGCCCAGGACATTATCTAGCCTCAGGTTCTTGGCTTCATGAACAGTGCTGGGTGTGGTATCTGTCCCATGGAACAGACCTTAAATCCAATTTTTTAAAGTAGTCTGTAACTTCTACAACATCCCTGTCACTATTGCACCAGTGAGCACATCTTCCAGGCAGGGTCATTATTCTATCTTGCAGGGTTCATAGCTGAGTGCGATTAGTGACTTCTTCCCCCCCCCCCCCAGTAGCATGTAGAGCCCCTTCCTACACTATGGATACTAACTAGTAAGGCAAAACTCCCAAGTGAATAAAAGCTATATTTCTCCATTTTATGTGACATACATATGTGGTGTCATTCCCTTAAGGCCTTTACATCATCACATTGTGGAGGGTAGCCGATAAAGACCACGGCTCCACGTTGCTACCCCTTCGTTTAAGAGCAATGAGCTAGTACATGTCAAAAAAACCCAACTGGCTTTTGATGAACCTGATGTTCCCAGGCCTTACCCAGCTGTATCTAAACCTGAGTGCTTGGTTGTAAATTCAGTTTCCTGTCTTTTCCATGCTCTGATTGCCTCTTTGTGGCTTATAGATCCCCCTGTCCTTGGAGGAGAGGTTTGTTCTGCCTTACTCTCTGGTAGCAACATGGCCCCATTATATACTTTGGCCAATAAAAAGTGAGAACAGTGAATGTGTGTGCTTCCTGGTAGAAAGGCTTTAAGTGGCCTTGAACCTTTCCTGGAGAGAACTCTCCTTCCTTTCCCTTTACCAAAGAACGGCATGTGTCACAAGGCAGCTGGGACCTAAACCTTAATTCCAGAACGATAATGAGTAGCCGTGTGCGGCTGCTGTGTAACATTAGCAAGGAGGAAATAGAACAAAAGTCCTTTCTTTTTGAAGCTGTTCAAGCTTTCATGTTGTTGGCTATGACGGCATGATCCTCTGGTCACGGCAGAGAGTACATTTTTAAATTAAAAAAAAAGAAACCACTTTAAAATATGCTTTCTGGTGTTACAGCAACACAATGCACTCTATCTATTTCCACCAGCTGGGCTCCTTAGAAGGTAAAAAGGAACTTTGTCATTTATTCAATTTCTTTATTAAGGATACTCAAGAAGCTACTTGCGTGCATTTGCCCCCATCTCAACCCCCTCACATTTCTGTGTTCACGACGCGCTCCACTGTCCCACCTAGGCTCTCAAGGACAACCTTACAAATTGCCCACCTGTTTATACACAGCCTTTGCCCCTTAAGTAGGATGAATTGTTAACTCTATTCCATATCACTGCCTGAAAATGGGGCCAAGTAGAGGGCCCACTGCTGCCCAGGGGTATTTGGCTGGGGATTGATCATTGTTCGGTAATGTTGAGCACATTAACTTCATGACTGGTCATTGCTGTACGTTCTCTTGGCTGTTTTCAGTTCTTACATAAAGTTATCAGAAACAAGCTATCAAACACCCCCATCACCTCCACTTCACCATCCACCCCACCACTCTGCACCCGTTGTAGATGCCCCATGGCAAATCCAGCCAACAGCCCCAGACAAAGTGGGCATGGGGGCCAGGTATGGGAGCCCTGCCACTGTCTCTGGGACTCCCAGTTCCAGACAGGCATGATTTCTGCTTCTGAATTGCAGTGAGGGAGCCCCAACACCCACAGTTTCAGGATACACGTCAATCAAGCCATTGGTCTCTTGGTAGTCATCCCAGCTATTGTGGGATAACCATGGTTGTTTTAAAACCTCAGTGGCTCCTATTCAGCCACCAATAGCTGGAGGAGACTTGAGGGGCAGCTACCCAAAGATGTCCTTTCAGTGATCCAGACACCACAGCTGTTGCTCCAGTGTCTGCCTTGTGTTTGCACAGGCTCTGCGTAGGCCTTCAGACACCCTTAAATGACCCCCCATCAATCACTCACTGTGGCCCCACTCTTTGTGACTCTTCACCATGTCACAACACGTCTCCACCAAGAGGAGGAGGCACCCCCTCCCAGCCTGTGATAGTGCACACCCGTGGCTGCCTGTCTAAGTAGTCCCCTGCCACCCTCTCCCAGCGAGAGGAAGGACATCCCTCCTGTGTACTCTCTCGTTGCTGCACCACAGGCCCCACTAAAGCGTCCTCCAAGTGGTTTGTCGCCTACTTGTGACTTTGTATCAGGGGTTGAATGGGATAAACTGGTTAGACAAACTATACCTCGGACACTTAGAGCAGGTACAGGGCAGCAGCGAAGTTTCAGAGAGAGGCTGGGGTGAGTGACTGGAGAGAGCTGAGATTGCAAGATGAGATGGCAATGAGAATGGAGCGCCTGGAGGATCTCTGCATCCTGGCTGCTGAGTGTTCCAGGAAGCCACCCGATCACCTACAGTGTCTATGAACCGAAGACCCTGCCACCCAAAGGTTAGAGCTGTATTACCAGGTGGTCAGCACTGGATCACCAGAACTCAAGACATCACAGGAAGCCTCGGACTTAGGAAGCCTGAGCCGCACCTCTGTTCTCAAGGCTCTGGCTTTGAAAGGGTCACCCGGAAGCCTCTCACAGCCAAGGCTCAGGGCTATGCCATTAAGGAAGTGTCTCTTTGCCTTTTTGCAATTTCCATTTGAGTAGAGAGAACCCTCAACTATTTGTGACAAAAGTACTAGAATTGCTTAAATGAAAGCCATTTTTCTATTGATTTTACCATTAGTGAAAATAGCAGCTGTTTCGTGAAGTTACAAGGACTTCCGTCTAATGTTCCTTGAGCCTGTGCCTGCTCATCTTATTTACCACGAACAAGATAAGTGTTCCATAGTTACAAAGAGATAATTTTTCAAATCAAAATCCAAGAGTTTCGTGCAACCTGTGCCTAGCACGGGTGCTGTTAGGAGGAAACGGGCAGCAGACTGGACGATGACCAGAGTGTTCAGAATGGACCCTCATCTATTTAACTCGGTAAATTTAGTTCGTCACTTTATTTTGCACAACAATCTGTACATCAAAGAATTCCTCTTCAATATCAAATAGGCGTGTGCTAGTGAGGATTGAACATGTCGTTCTTATTTGCTAAAACTGTTGATCATAAGAATTCCGCCAATATACTGTGTGACCTGGGATAAGTTGCAAGACCCTTGTGTGCACCCATGACCTCATGTAGAAAACAGAGAATGCTTGCTTTAATTACTTTGAAGGTCACTGTGGCTTCACAATGGTGTGGATGTTCCTCCTTCAACACATACCAGCTGGTCATTTGAATGTGCTGTAGTTGTCTTGAGATGGCTTGCCAATTTGTTTTTGTATTTATTACTGATACTTGGGCTTTGAAATTGGGCATTTTCTCTTATTTATTAGTTACTCTACTACATTTACCCCTGATATTAGTTGACCTAAGGTGATACTCTTATTTTGTTAATATTTCAGAACTTCAGAACAGGGAGACTTGTGCCTACAGAATGGGAAGGTTAGTGAAGAGGGTGCTTTTATTCTACCTGAAGATGATAACAGTTGCCAAAGGGGACAGCAAGCATCCCTCATCGGCTCTATACACAGCAGGAGTATTGATCTCCACTACACTCCCAGGGCCCTAGACAACAAAAGTGGTAAGGTTTCCAGTGGGTGTAATAGAGGGGAGACCAGAACATCAGTCATGTGAGAATGGACACAGACCATTAGCAGGGCTGAAAAGTGATCTTCAGTGTTGTCGTATGCCAGTTGATTCATGATCTGACACACAGTGGGCATCGCTGGCCTTTAGAATTGAGTCCTGCAGGAACAACCAGAGAGCCAGCACCAAATCTCCCCAAGAAATGATGTGACTTATCTGTGAGCTGCTTCCCTCCAGGGAAAGTCCAGGGTGAGCAAAGAAAGAGCCTCTGTTGTCCACACACCCACTTCCCTCCACCCCGTTGATGGAAATGGTCTTGCTGATATTTCCAAGTGAGAAAATGGGCATTTTGGAGGATCAACCATTGATGAAAGACCATGTGTAAAGAAAAGGTCCAGCTATGGTTGTTTAACATGTACCCTTGTTAAAAAAAAACCTAAGTTAACAGCTGTTCCAGAGGGACTTTGGCAACAAAGCACACAACTTGTAAAAACTTGTTTAAAAAAATATGTATGGAATCATTGCTCTTCTCTAAGTGATTAAAGTATCAGCTCTGAAGGGTACACAGGTGTTTTAGTTAGGGGTTCTATTGCTGTGACAAAACATTGTGACCAAAAGGCAAGTTGGTGAGGAAAGGGTTTATTTGGCTTAACCTTTATCCTTGCTTTATCACTAAAGGAAGTCGGGACAGGAGCTCAAACAGGGCAGGAAACCTGGAGGTGGGAGCTAATGCAGAGGCCAGGGAGGATGCTGGTTCCTGGCTTTCTTCCCATGGCTTGCTCAGAGCACCTTCTTATAGAACCCAGGATCAGCAGCGCAGAGATGGCTCCACCCACCATGGGCTGGGCCCTCCTCCACTGATCACTAAATGAGAAAACACCTTACAGTTGGATCTCATAGAGGCATTTCTCAGTTGAGGCTCTTTCCTCTCTGATAACTCTGGCTTGTGTCAAGTTGACACATAAACCAGACGGTACAACAGGTGTCTAGGACAGATTCTGATAGACCGATTTAGATGCCACGGTTAGAGTATGATGCATTTGAGTCAGGAGAGGGATAGGTTGAAGGAGTTAGCAGCATATCCTTACAATTATACAAACAGACCCATTAGAGAATTGAGTCACCTACTAGTATTGGACAATAAAAGGCGCCAAACATGATGCTTTAATTTATTTAATTATGTAGTCTTTTAGATTTTACAAGCTAATTACAACATTTCCCCCCTTTTCTTCTCACCCTTTAAAATCTCCCATATATGCTCCCCACGCTCATTCAAATTCATGGCCTCTTTTTTTTCCTGACCTCTTTTTTCATCGTTGCTCCATGAATAAATGTGTGTGTGTGTGGGTGTGTGTGTGTGTGTATATGTGTGTGTGTGTGTATATATGTGTGTGTGTATGTGTGTGTGTGTGTGTGTGTGTGTGTGGGTGTGTGTGTGTGTGTGTGTGTGTGTGTGTGTGTGTGTGTGTGTGTGTGTGTGTGTGTGTGTGTGTGTGTGTGTGTGTGGGTGTGTGTGTGTGTGTATTCCTAAATACAGTCTGTTAAGTCTGTATAATGTTGCTTGCCTGCATGTTTTCAGGGCTGCCCATTTGACACTGGACAACCCGTTGGTGTGCTCTTCCCTGAGGAAGGCCACCTGTCTTGTTCCTAGTTTTCCTCAGTTGCCCAGAGTTCTTTGTGCAGAGCTAAGGCTTTGTGGGATTTCCCTGATCCCCTTTGGCGTGACCATTGGCGTCATCCTTGTTCAGTTCATGCTTGCACAGTCATGTTGGTGAGACATTATGGATGTAGCTCCTGATGCTACTAAAAGATGTGATACCTCACAGAAAACTCCTTAATGGCTTTTAAAATCTTTCTGCCTCTTCTACCATGTTCTCTGAGCCTTAGGTGTGGGAGTGACAGCCACGAATTTTTTTTAAAGGCACATTCCAGAACTTCTCTGCATGTATATATGAACTCAGTCCCATAACTCTATGAATATATTCATTTGATTTTGTGTGCATTAAGAATATATAAAGCACATTCAATATATTATTAACAATGTTGGTTGCTGCGGAATGATGAGAGGTGGGAGTGAAAAGATTTTATCCTTTTCTACTTAATTACTTCGTACTTCAGCATGCATGCATTGTCTTTATATACGATCTTTCAAAGGGGGCTTATATTTACCTTAGTGGTGAGCAGTTGTCTAGCAAAGGACGAAACAATAAACATTTAAAGATGGGAGGAAATGGGGAAGCAAATTGTAGCGCAAGAATAAAACAATACTGACCAACCATTGAAAGTTATCTTCTACAGCTCTACTTGCTGACAGAAAAATGTTGCTGATGTATGGCTAAATTCAAAAATATAGAGCTGGGGTGTGAGGGAGACAACCTGGCAGAACCTCCTGGAAGTAGGGGTGTGAGGGAGAGAGCCTGCTAGAACCCCAGAAGCAGGAAGACACAATCTCACGGTTCTTACAGTCTTTCTGATTCCTCTTCCACAATGTTCTCTGAGACCACGAAAGTAAAAGGTGACTATTGCCGGAACAGGGGGAGCAATAGACGGAACTAATAGAATACAAGTGATCTGTGATGGGGGGATTAATAAGGGGGGCTGCTTAGAGAGTAGAAGGGAGGTCAATACAGGAGAAAGCGGAGGTGAGTAATATAACAGTTATTATATATGTATACACACACACACACACACACACACACACATATATATATATGAATATGTACTTTAAGACACCTGGCAAAGTATTAGTAGAAAATGACTTCCAGGAAACTTTAAAAACACAGATTCTATCTCTGTCACCAGGTGAAGACCCCTAAAGTGGTTTCTTCAAAACTCTAATGTCGTTATATGTGCTGGCATACACCTTAATCCCAGCAGAAGGCAGAAGAAGCAGTGAGTTTCTGTGAGTTCAAAGTCACCCTGGTACATAGGGAGCTACAGGCCAGTAAGGGCAACACAGTGAGACCCTGTATAAACAAAAGAAGAAAGAAACACCTCTGATGCCTTTGCATTCTGAAACTACCATTGCACTCACTTAATGATTTTTGGGTTTTAATATTCCCATCTTTCAAGTGGAGCTAACGAGGCTGTGTTCACCTTTCTGAACAATCTATTAGGAGAATGAAATTTTCTTGGAATGCGTTGAAAAGGTAAAACACAGCTAACTCTACAGGCTTCTCAGGTCTTCTCACGTCGTCATTACGAGATGAGCTTCTGGACTTGCAGAGCCCAAAGCCACTGGCTCAGAGTCACGTGAACAGAGTGGATTTCATTCATGGAGAGTTAGAAGCCCATGTCCACTTATGTGGATAGTAATTAGAATTTTTCCATTCCCTAAGGGACCTGCGCGTAGGAAGAGGGTCTGGAATCACAGCATCCACAGTTTGTTGGGATATGGGTTTGTATGAGGTACCCAGCATCGCTGTCCTCCAAACAGGGTGATTCCACTCCAACTCTCCTGAGTGTTTTAACTATACACAGTTAACGTCAACATGGGACTAAATAAGGAAGTTGCCTGTGTGGTTCACCTGAACGAATTTTCCATTTCTACCCCTCATCCTATTGCCTTTGGAGAGTGAAGGCCATTGCTTTTCCTTGGTATACTGGTGTCATTTGTTAGAGTTACAATAACCCATTCCCCTCAGGAGAGTAAGGTCTGCCCTCCCTGCTCCAACTTAAGGGCAAGTATCTCCTCTCTCCGCATATCTTTGTGCTGGGAGGAATTTTGGTTCTTCCTGCTGTACTCAAAGAACTCTTAGAGTCTGATTTCCAACACTCCGTACCCACAATCCAGACCCTGGCTCAATGTACCAGAACAAGAACAAGATGTCTTGGCCGTAAACCAGAACAGGGCTGAGAAGCTACCTAGATGGCTTCTCTTACTCGACGGTTGCACTTTACACATTTTGGGGGTGGGGTGGGATTCTCAGACAGTATGTGATCTGGTTCTGGGCACAGATAAAGATGTCCCGAGGGAAGATGGGGAAAGTCAAACGATTCTGCCGTACCTGTTCCCAGCTCCCAGCTGTTGTTTTCGCTGAAGTCACTCCTTTCCTCACTATGGCTACTTTAGTTTAGATGAGCCCCCCACCACACACACACTTTGTTCCAATTTCACTGGGATTGAATTGAGCTTGAATATCCATTTCTTAACTGAAGATCCATGTTTAGATGCCAAGGAAAGACTTGGCCCACCGGTGTCTATGAAGGCTTTCCACCAACAGTCTGCACCTGGTTATGGGGTTGCTCTAGGTCTGTTGAGGCTGCGTGTTTGGTTTTTCACTGTTGTTTGTGATCTCTCTGCTGATTTCCTCTCTGCACCCATGAAAGGCAGTCCAGAATTCTAATGTAGTCTGAACCCTGTGGGAAAAACTCTGACCTTGTGAACACATTTCAGCTCCATCAACGTTGACAGCAGATCACTTCTTTTGTAGTAGTTTATGTGCTTGGATGATTGGGCCACAGTAAGGGTCGGGTGGGTCCTCATCTGTTCTAGTCGGTTTTCTGCTATTTGAAGGAAGTCTGTTTCAAACCCAAATCACATACCTCTGTGGTTAAGACAGCTCAAGCTAATGAAAATGCAACAAACAGTTACAATGTTCCAGACACAAGCTAGATACAGAAGGTGCAGAGGATAGCCCCGTTCTCCAGACCATGTTAAAGAGCTAACAGCCTGTGTGGTGACCTCATATGCGTTCTAGGTCAATCCCAGGAGCTCTCTGCTCTCCCCTTGGAGCCTCAGCACAACCTGAAGATATCTGGGGTCACTTAGCTTTTTTAATGGTGGACTGAGGTGCATTATGTTGAGCCTGTGGTTCCAAGGCTGCCCTCACGAGGCTCCCTTTGCTGTACTACGCTTGGCTCTTCCTAGATTTACAGGGATGCTTCTAAGCTGTACCATTAGTTTACTAAATCTCAGGGGGGAATGCACTCTTCAGAACTTTAAAATTTATTTTACTTGACAAATACGAATTGCAAATATTTATGGAATAAAAATTCATGTTTTGATATCTGTTTATAATGTGAGCTGATCAATATGCCTACCATGTACTTGTTGCTTTGTTATGGCGAGAACATTCACAGTCTCTTTTGTTTTCCATTACTAGGAATTGAACCTCAGGCCTCACATGCTAAGAAGGACAAGTGATCTACCACTGAGTGATCTGCCATCTTTATATTTTGAAACAAGGTCTTGCTAAATTAACCAGGCAGGCATTGAACTTGGGATCCTCCTGCTTAAGGTCCCTAGGTAGCTGGGATCACAGGTTTATGCCACCAGACCTACCCATAATGCACTTGGTTTTAGCCTGCTACAAACAGCAAATATTTATCACCCCAACTACAGTCTATTCATGCAATCTGAGTCTAGCTATCTTTTTATTGAAGGAATCTTTTGAAACATTTTAGCCCTTATAGGGAAACTTAAGAGAAAGAAGAGTCATAAGGAAGAGGGGAGAGAGAACTCTAACACTCAGTGGGAGTGTTGTACCCCCCCTTTCTTGTTAGTCCAACATTCTCACAGTCAACCAACATGGGCTGCAGAACATGAAGCACAAAGGCATGAAATGCATTTCTTCTCCTGGGAAAACATGCAGCCTGAAGCTGAGTAGATATGCCAAGACAGAAATCCCCTGTCTGCCCTCCCTTATCACAGGGCTACATGAACCCTGCACCTGGTAGGCCAAGTGCAGAACACCAGACAAAGATGCTGTGACAGTCTGCCTGGGAGCCAGTGGGTTTGTTGGGCCCAGAGACACCACTTTCTTCACTAAACCCTAAAGGGAGCTCTTGGCAAGTCCAGGACTGAAAACTTTACTGGACTCCCAGCCAGCTAGAAGCTGTTGCTCATAAAGCCCTACATCCGTAGGAACTCTCTGGCCCTGGCATTCTGGGCTGCTGGGGGAAGTATGCTTGAAGACTGTTGACAACTCACCCAAAAGACTAGGGGGCCAGGGCTTTCCTGAAGCCCAGGTCAGATGTGATCTGTGGACGGGAATGCCACTGATCTTCTCCTGGTATCTGTATCATGGAACATCTTATGTCCTAAAAAGGCAAGTAGGAACAGTCCATAAAGGACCACAGAGGACTGAGTGTGAAACAGTGGTGGCCCAAGTCCTCTGAGCAAGCAGAATCTTAGGTGATAAGCAACAGGGATGGACCCAGCTACCATAAGGATGTCAAGGGCCAAGCTTGCTCTTGGGAGCCTACAGTGTTCCCACAGAAACGCAGAAATCCATCCCAAGAGGGACATATTATCCCTTAGTGACCTATTATTCTCTTCCACTGCCCCCTTTAAAGTTTATATCCACTTCACCACCACTACATGGGAATGAAGCTTATTAAACAGACCTTTGAGCACACAGCCCCTATATACGCCATATCAAGGAATGGTTCTCGACCTGTGCGTTGTGAGCTCTTTGACAAGCCTCCATCTCCAAAACTGCTTACATTACAATTCATAAGAGCAGCAAAATTACAGTTATGAAGTAGCAACAAAAATAACTTTATGGTTGGGGGTCACCACAACACGAGGAACAGTATTTAAAAGGTTGCAGAATTAGGAAGGTTGTGAACAACTAATATCAAGGAATAAAAAGGCATGGTGCTTGACACCTTTACAAAAAAAATTTTTTTAAGTTCACCTAATTATACTATTGGGGGAAAGAGAATGATTACTTGTCGCACTATTTAAAGATCAGTGAGTCTTTACAGACTTTGCTGTGAGATTGTTGTGGAATATTTGTCTAAGTAGGCAAGATGTGTTACATTTTTTTATGTTGCAGAATATTGCTTTACCTATGTAAAGGCGTGCTACATTTGTTTATGCTGCATTTGTTTAATAATGTAAAGATGTGTTGCTTTGCCTGCCTAAGGCACCTCTGATTGGTCTAATAAAAAGCTGATTTAGGCAGTAATAAATAGCTAGGACGTAGAGAAATAGGCAGGGCTGGTGGGCAGAGAGAAGAAGTAGAAGAGAGAGAGGGAGAATAAGGGAGAAAGAGAGGAAGACTCCCGGGGCCAGTCAGATAGGTAGCCACTAACCAGCCAGCCACAGAGTAGGACGTACAGAAAGAGAGGTAAAAAGCCCCAGAGCAAAACGTAGATGAAGAGAAAACAGTAAGTTATGCGAGCTAACGGGATGGGCCTAAGCTAAGGCTAAGCATTCATTACTAATAATAAGTCTCCATGTCATGATTGGGAGCTGGCTGGTGGCCCAAAAGAAAGCCCCTTACAGTGGGTCCTGAAGCTTTGCTCTTCCGATCTTTGTATCCAAGATCACTATAATGCAACTGCCTGGCGGGGGGATCCAGCATTGGTCGATTTTAAGGCTCCCAGGGCCCTACCATGAGCTGCCAGGACAGCACACGGTGCAAGAAGGAATCAGAGGCCAACCTTGGGTTGCCAGTTGCACTGAAGACGAAGTTTAATTCCATGTTATCACAACCATTAGCCTCACACATACAGGCTTCACTGTTTATTACACCCATGCTTTTTGTTAGGAAAGTAATACAACTGTGTTACATAAAAATACTTTTTAAAAAGGAAAACAGGAAGTTATTATCATAAAAAGTAATTGAGAGTACTTTGGTTCATTTTTCCTTATTCCTTAAGTGTTGGGTTTTTGTTTTTGTTTTTGTTTTTCCTGTGTCTTTGCTTCTTGAAAAGTATGGCACGTTGAACAGAGCACGGTAGCACTGCTGCCTTCATTTGACATTGAAAGCTTCTTCAGGGCAACCACATTTTACGATGCTGCACCAAGTGGATGTCCAGTGATTAACTTAACCACGCCCATTCAGCCTGTCCTAATTGGTTTTTTGAGTTACAAATGGTGCTGCAAGGTACATGTGTGATCAGAGCAGTGTTTCTACATTTCAGGCAGTTGACAGAATGAGGCTTATATGTCCATTCACAGAACCCTTAACACACCCAGGCAAATTGCTATGCACAAAAGCTTTAACAATTTATGCTGTACCCAGTGAGAGATGATAGTAGCCTCGCAGCATTTGGCACTAGAATTTTCTTGGAGGGTACAAATTTCATATGTGAAAATGTGTCTAAGTAGGCCAGAGCTAGTAGAAGGGCAGTCTTGGTTTTAACTCTTGCTTTGTTACCCTTGTTATGATACTCAGAGAAAGGCGCATCTTTTTTTTTTTCAGTGTTTTGTGAATTGACTGATGTGTGCTTTCCATGTACCTACTGTGTTCCAAGCACTGTTTTCAGTGGACATGGAGGTGACCTGAAACTTAGGCACTAAAGGAGCAGTCAGTGACTAATTTTTCTGGACTGGTCTTCACTAAGGCTGTTTATACAATCATGATTCTTTACACCAATGGTTGTGCTTGTTGGCTGGTGATGGCACACCAGAATTGGCAGGAGTAGGGGAGTCTTAAATGGTCCTGATGATTTAAAGTGCTCCAGACCAACTCAGTCTAGACCCTGAGCTTGATTGCCACTGTTCACTGAATTGCAGGTGATTCTGGCTCTGCAAAGCACCAGAGGTCACGGCTGCGCTGTAGTTTGGTCTCAGCTTACCCCATCTCATGTTCTAGAGTGAAGATGTGGGACTAAAGAAGCATCTCTTCTTCCATTCCAGCCTCTTGAAGAAAGGACCACCAGGCACTGCTTTGCCATGTCTGAGCAGGAATTTTTACATGTGTGAGAGTTAGATGGGCCCTTTCCCTTCCTTTTGTCAACTCTCAGTTAACCTGATTGACTTTGGCCTTGTATCCTATGGGCACTCCTAGCTCCATCCATAGGCTTTCCCACCCCGCGGAGGCCCTGTAAGCTATGTTCCAGCAGGGTGAGCAGTGGGCAGCACCTCTCTGAAGCTATCACTGAATGAAGATGTGCTGCCAACTGTGTCTAAGTTGGACCTCAGTGGTCATCCACTGTCTCAGCCTGACTTATTCTTTTAACTTCATCATTTATTTATGTGAGCATCATGAATAAAGTTCCCTGGCTATCAGGATGGAGAATCTTAAAGAGAACACATAAGGAGTCATGCTCAAGAGCAGCTTTCCATAGACTGCACGCAGTAACAGTCTGACAGTTTGGGGCAGTCTTTGTCTAGGGACTATGTGTGTTACAGGTACCCGGGCAGTCACAGGTCAAAGACTACCTGAAAGTGTCACAGCTGTGAAGAAAAAGTATCCTGGCAGTCAGAAGTCAAGGGTTACCTACAACTCTATCCCAGTGGGGCTGTTTTCCCAGCAAAATAACACAGTCCTTGCTCCAGGAATGGTCTCCCTAATGCAAGCGTAACAACTCTGCTCTAGCAGTGGAGGGTTTCTCCAGCTGGGTTGTCAGAGCTCTGCTCTGGAGAAATGTTACAGCTCTGCTCAGCTTCGCCAGAGGGTAACACTTTTCTCCAGCAAAGGCAAGCTTCCCCTGCTAAAGTGTTACACGTCTGTTCTGGTCCTGCTAGAGACGGTACAGCTCTGCTTTGCTCCTCTGAAAGCTGTTACATCTCTGCTCTGCTCGGGTGAAAGAAAGTTGTTACCACAGACCTCACTCAAGAGATTTATTGGGAGGGAGGAATCCAGGAGAGTAGCTGCCTCTGCCCGGGTGAAAAAGGACAGCCCCAAACTGAACAGGTACAGGGGTTATATTGAATTTCTTAGGGGCGGATCTTTCCAAGGTAGAAATTGAGCGGATTTCAATTCCTGAGCTTGGGAAAAGCTCAGAGATTGGCTGGATTTCATGCTCAAGGATTGGTTGAATTTCAATTCCTGAATTGGCTAGAGGCAAGGGGCAAGGTTCTGACCTCTGGGCCAGGTTTTCTTTCACTGGCCCTTTTTACCCTGCAGTATGGCCACTAAACAGGAGACCCGGCGACTGGTAAAAACAGATTCCTATTAAGCGCCTTAGCACACCAATGTTGTTGAGGTGAGTGCCCTCGGCATCCCACTTTCTTGAGTCACAAATGATGCTATAAGGTACATTCATAATGGTGCCTCTGAGTCAGCTAGGTGACTGGCTCTACAGAGTTTAAACCATCAGACAATGATGGGCCCTAATGGATACTAATGGGCAGGTGTTAGCCATTAGGCATGAAGGGCTAAATAATCTCCTGGGCTGACTGATCATAACCATAGAACAGCCTCAGTAAAGAATCGTCCAAAATGTGGAATTTGGACAGTTTCATTTTCAAGTTATATTTATCCACTGTTAATTATCATCTTGCTCCAAGATTGACCTCACTGCTGTCCTAAAGTACATCTATGTCTCAACATCAATTCTACAAGTTAGCTCTTGTAGTTAGCTGAGCTCTTTCTTTTGGATTTGTTATCATTTTTGCAAGAATAGTCTTCTGAAACCTATGAAATGAAGCTGGTGTCTTAGTTCTGGCTGTAGTTTGCAAATTCAACTAGAACATAGGCTCAACACATCACACTGGTCCACTAAACAATTCATTACAAGTAAGACTTACAGGCTTGGTGTGTGTTTAATCATCTGATTTTTAAAAGAATTTGTAGGAGGTCTGATTTCTAATTTCATGGTGGTCTTGGCCACTCCCACATCAAGGAGGGTGTGTTTCTACATAGGACACCTGATATTTAGGTCAGCAGCAAGACATTCACAGTGTCATTAGTCCAGCATATTAAAGTCAGGGATGGGCCCAACTCTTCAAGTATTTAAAAAACTTCAAAGCCAGGGCTAAGCGTGATGCTGACACGCACCAGAGAGCCAAGCTGGATCAAGCCAGGCTGAGTCAGGAGGAAGCCCAAAATGTGCTCCCCTCCACAATGGTCTGCTCAGCACCTCTCACCAAAGAATCCCAGCACAAAGAATCACTCAAGTGTGAGCTCTCACTTCGATCAACTCCTCCGCTCACATCATGTGATGTAGGCTCCAAATTGCTCAGTCCTACATCACCACTGGGAGAGGCTGGGTGGGTGCCAAGCCTAGTCAGCTGCGAGGAAAACACGGCCGAGAGGACAGATGCTTGGACTCTGGAGCAGACTCTGTCCCAACAGTCAGGCATCTCTATAGATAGAGTAGGACCCAGACATTACATGGATTCTGAATTTTCCTCAAAGATGAATGGATTTATTGAGGTTATGATTTATTTTTAGCTTTTCCATTTGCCTCCTGGCTGACTTTGGGGGTGCTTTTTCCTTATAGCCACACTCAATAGACTTTCTTTCTTTCTTTCTTTCTTTCTTTCTTTCTTTCTTTCTTTCTCTTTTCTCTCATTTTTGACTGTTTCTTTTTAATTTTATTGAAATAACATTTTTTCATTTGTTTTACATACCAACCAGTTTCTCTTCTCTCTTCTCCCACCCTCTCCCCTTTCCCATCTACCCCCCTCCCCATCCGCACCTCCTCCATCTCCATTCAGAAAGGGGCAGACCTCCCATGTACTTGCACAAAGCATGGCACATCAGGTTGGGACACGACCAAGTTCTTCTGCTTATGTTGAGGATAATCCAACATGGGGAACAGGTTACCAAAAGCCAGTTAAGCACCAGGAAGAGGTCCTGCTCCCACTGTTAGAAGCCTTACTAAGAGACCAAGCTACACAACTGTCACACACATGCAGAGGACCTAGGTAGGTCCCACGCACGCTCCCTAACTGTTGGTCTAGTGTCCGTGAGCTCCTGTGAGCTCAAGTCAGCTGTCTGTGGGTTCCCCCATCCTGACCATTCTGGCTTATACTATACCCCTTCCTCCTTTCTTTCGCAAGACTCTCAGTGAAGTGCTTGTCAATAGACTTTCTTTATGAATGAACTTTCCCTAATTTGGCAACACGATCCCTGGTATCTCTTCAAGTGGGGATGTCAGTGGAGGCTTGAACTCTAGGACGCATGATTTAGGAAGGTCAGTTCATGACTTCAGAAATACAGTAACCTCAAAATATATCCAACTAAATGATATTATATTTTTTTTCCAATTTGTTCTTTTTTAGTTCATGAGTCTGGAGTGATTATTTCTCTGAGTGTTTCTCTTCTCAAATTAGGATGAACATTCTTTTCACCAGGCTTCCTTGTTTTCTTATAGGAAGTTTTCCCTTTTCTGCTTCTTGTCCCTGCCTTGATGATACCCAAAGTACCTCCCACCCTACAGCCAGAGTAAAGAAAAAGGGCACCTCTAAACTGCTTCCTGTTGCCAATGCTTAATTACTCCAAGCATCGCAGAAGGGGCACCTGGCAGAATTAGATCCTTAACACAGTTGTGCAGTGTCTGCAGTAACAAGCGATCTGGGTTCTCTGGGGGTTCTTTTCTCACGCACAGAAAACAAAGGGGGTATGGCAGATGTTTCCTAATGCTCCTTTTACCTTCAACTCAGCAACCTGAACAATAACTTCCTAGTAAAACTGCCAGAGAAAGGGGGAGACATCACGCATGTCATCCTGGGGGACGTGTGGAACAAAGAGGAATCACAGTCTCTTAAGATAAACTACAAGTGTGACCTTCCTTGGACACGGCAAAGCTGTAGCCATCGGGCAGTAAATATGTTCATGTTGATCAAAGGAAGCAAGGCACAGAGCATTTTACAGTGCTTCGAAGATAAGACCATACACAAAAGTCAGTATTGCCTTCAGAACAAAAGGGCGGACTCTAGAGAAGCCATTTCTCAGTCTCTGAATTTTAAGTTTGAAATATCACTACAAAAAAATTTACACTCAACTAATTACAGCGATGGCAATCTGTACAAAGATTGGAGTTTGCTAGCAGAAGGAAGTAGTCACGGTTTTAATAATCCGCTAACAAGAGGAACAAATGAGAACAAAGGCTGCAGCTGAAGCACATTGGGGAGTTGACAAGATGGCGCAGCGGGTGAAAGTTCATGCCTCACAAGCCTATGCACTGAATTTCAGCCAGTGCTAGAAGGAGAGACCTCCTGAAATGTGTCCTCCGACTGCCACTGGCAGGAAAGAACCAACTCCCCAAAGTTGTCCTCACACCTCCACACATGGCGCGTGTGAGCACGCGCGCGCGTGCATGCACACACACACACACACACACACACACACACACACACACGGTGTCCATGGGTTTTAACAAAGAAATGTTCAAGGAAAACTATAGACCAGATTGAAACGTTTGACAATCCCTTTCCTCTGATTTTCTGAGCACTTACCTCTGTATGAATCACTTGGCACAAGAGAGTATCTTTTGTGTATGTATCTCTTGACCGTAACATCTCTAGAAAGTGGGCCCATGAAAGAAGCCCACTGTGGTGCTAAGCCCATGGCTTCTATATAGTCAGTGTATTAACCATGGATTGACAGACACACCTGCAGGAAGAAGCCTGATGAAACACAGTTAAAATCTTTATTCATTGATTTACAAAGTATACAATATTTACATTTAGGCATTAATCCCATATTGGCATGGATGTTGAAGGGAGTCTAAAAATAAATATGTGGCAAATAGGTTAATATACACATCATGGCTCTTTGCATGTCAAGCCATCACCAATGGTGAGGTTTAATGGACAGTTTAAAGTGACAGAATAGTCAGATGGCTAACTTGTCCTGGACCGTCTACATGAATGGCTCCTCCTTGGCTCTTTGAGGCTAGGACTGGTGAAAAAAATCACATTCTTTCAAGAGAATTAAACAAAAGCCACTTTGAAAGGTATTAGGGATATGTGCCGCGCATGTGTACAGTGGCTGCAATTAATTCCCAGGCGGTGGGCAATCTGTACCTTTGAGAACCTTATCCCTGTAAACCAGCCAGGCAGGCTCTAATGTGCTCAATCCCTTGTCTCTCGTTCAGATTGCATGCAGCACTTGAAAAATATCAGTGGAGTGTGACCATGCACAAAAGAAATGGTACTTATAGTTATACACAACATCAAATTCCCATTGTCTTAAAGCATCTTTAGATGCAAGGTCAACTGCCTCCTCTTTTGACAAGAGGGATAAATAAAGAAGCTATAACTTTAGTCTCCAAAGAAAAAGTTTCAACTGGGGACACATGCAAATGTCATCCTGGGAAGGAGGATGTGTTCTACATGATAAGATGGGCAAATTCCCATGAAGTCAGGCCTGCAATTTTTCCTAGCAGAGAAATTCCACTTCCCTTTCTGTTCAAACCTGTCACGTCCCGCATACACTAAATCTGAAGGAAAAGGCTTCATTTATCAAACACCTCTGAGTCTCAGGACCTTCATCTGTAAAGCATAGATAGGTGCTGTACCTTTCAGAGTTGCTGGAGGGTTATATGCCCTAACTACGTAAAGTGCTTAGCAAAGTGCCTGGCATGTGCTTATGACGTGCCTTTCTCTCCTGACTCTCCCACCCCCCAATTATAAGCAAGAAATTGATAAGCCTGCCAAACTCTGAATTAAGGCTGTGTGATGCAACTCCAGTGATTTGTATCAGAGTTTCTGCTGTTATATTTGGTCCCTGAGGGGGTCTCATTTTATGAGTTAAAGTTCCCTGTGCAGGGCAGATGTATCTTAACAGCACGGTCCTCTTCATCAGGGCTTTGCTCCACCAAGTTCCATGCTAACATAACCCACAGCCCCACAGAGATACTTGGACCAATGATAGTCTCCACGCAAATATTTCCAGAACAACGCTTCTGAGGAAACCATGAGTAAAATCCTTGAGGCAATCATATAACTCATGCTCACAGAAAATGAACTTTTTTTTTTAAGCATCGGTGCAAGGTTCATTGATAACTCTCCATGAATGAATGATAAGTTCTACCATTGTTGAAAACAAGCATTCTAATTTCGTATTTTGTTCAGGAAAAAAGAGCAATTTTTGAAATATAGTTTAGTTTCTAGTATATACCATACAAAAATAAATGTCATTTAAAGAATTTACATGGAAAAAGAAAACAATGCCGTTTTTAGGTTAAAAAAAAAATACATGAAGGATGACGAAAACCTTTTCTACTCCAAAGGCAGCACCTGAGAGAAACAAATACTACACCACTTACAATCCATCTTCCTCTCATCGTAGCACAGAAGTGTTCTTACCTTATTGACCTACCAATAATTTAATTCAGCACTTTCTCCCTAAAGTCACTTGGTGTTGGAAGGAGAGGGCTCTTTGGCAGCAAATACTATAGACAGTGAGAGAATTCTGCTTAGCCATTTCTGGGCCTTCACAGTGAACTAGGACTAACTTCCGCAAAGCTTTCTTTTGTTCTGACATCCTCTCTCTGACTAGATTAGCTATATCTGAATGGAATGCAACATGTGGAGAAAATAACCCCACCACACTTCGCGAATCCGTAGATGCTCCTGGCCCAGCTGGGATCCAGGAACTCGGGAAGCAGAGCAGTCCTCATGGCACAGCCAGGTTCTCCAGTTCTGAGAAGGGATAAACTTCCTCTTGTGGGCGCTCATTTCATCATGAAACCTTTCTCTCGTCACCTCTACAAATACAACAAACTTCGATAATTGCCTTTCTTGTCCCTGACAAAGAGCAGCAGGAACGTGTTTCCCTACGTTAAGATAAGAAGGCTGAGGAAATGAAACTGAGCAAAGTACTTGCTGCTCTTTCAGGGACTCCATCAGAATCTCAAACAAATTATTCCATTTATTTTTGGATTTAAAGTTTTAAAATTCTAAAGCCACAGGCGAAGCTGTGATGTGAATTAAGCTAGGGGTTCTTTCCTTTTCCTGAAAACTCACACCGCCTGCATCCATTGCTATTTCTCCCGCAGTTCACGCACGGTTTCGGAATCAAGAACCCAGACATCCATAAATGCAGAACTCTTTCTTGGAGCAAAACCGCAGGTTTGTGGTATAGAAATCAGGGTCTGCATGGGGGACAGGCTGACTTAGATGGGGTCTTGGTTAGGCTGGAAATGACAGCATTGAAGCAACGCTTGTTCTTTATGGTAATACGAATGCCTGGCTGTGGTGATGTCCGGGGTGCTGTGGTTGCATTCTGTCCCTACTGCCAGGCCGATGACTCATGCATGACTGCGGGCCACAGGGAAACCCACAGAGCTACGTTTGGTGGAGAGGGCTGCTATAGGGTGAGTCCGAGCCACACCCACAAGCACGACACGATCACTGACACGCAGCGTGGGTGTCCATTTGTCTGATTTATAGGTGACGTTGTGGCAAAGGTGGCGTCAGTCTCGTTTCGAGGGAGCGGCAGGTTACAGATATTTCCTTCACAGCAAGAGGTGCAGATCTGAAAGAAAGAAAGCAAGAAAAGGAAGGGTGAGCTGAAGCCAGCCTGTCTCAGAAGGAACAGTCTTGCCTCCTGGCAAATGAGAACAGTCTGTTCTACAAAAGGAGCAGTGCCTGACATTCAGGGAGGGCAAGAATAGTGTCCCGTCTAGAATCAACGTGCTCCACATGAAAAATTCCAGCCTAAATTTCAGGGAACCTTAGTTCCGTTTCCGGCATCCCACATGCACTAACTGCTAGGCTTCACTGTCCTCGAAAATGGGAATTATGAAAATTGCCTTCCTTCCTCAAAGAGGCTCTTCCTGACAGCAGAAAGTAACTCTTAAGTGGGCAAACTTCTTCTTTGAGATTTTCCCAATGAGGATAAAGTGGCAATGACTCGGGTCCTGTGAACCTGAATGTTTACCCTCATTAATTCTATGGGTATAGTCAACTCCACTCTCTTGAGTGGAAGACATTTAAAAGGTTTTTGTTTGTTCAATTACTATTGCTTTATATCACTTTACCCTTGAAGCCTATGGAAGAAGCGAACCCAAGTATTCATTGGCAGAAGTTATTTTGGGCCAGGGCTCCCCACTGTGTTGACCAGCAGCCTCAACACCATTAACTGGGGGCTTGTCAGACGTGCAGAATCTCACACCATACCCAGAATTGGAGGACTAAAATCTGAATTTAAGCAAGACCAGATGAATCCGATTCATAAGGTGGTTATTATCCTATAGTCTCTAGTCAGGAGAGATGTAAACCTTTGGCCACAACCAACATGAGTCCCCAAGATAGCATAATACCTAGAAGAGAGACTAGAGGTTAGGGACAAGTTTAAATTTCAGCCTGTCTTTCTCTTACTAGCTGTGTAACACAAGCAACTGACACATCTTCAGGTTCCCAGTGCTCCTCTTGGGAGAAAAAAGATCACAATAATGCCTGAGAGCCATGCACGGCTTGCTGGAGGGGTCAGGTAATGACCTCGACTTGACCTTTCTTCAAATTTGTAACAAGGAGGCCGCTGGTGTTTTAATTCTTAGTGAATCTGAGAAGTAGCTTAAAAATTGTTTCTGCTTTTAATGAATGAAAGCAGCCCCTGATGTCAAGGCTGTTCCAGGGTACTCCCCAAACCCCAGGGAGGTGGCCTGACAGGTGGGCAGATGTCAAGTAATGGCCAAAGTGTGAGAGATTAAGACCACAGAGTCAGCGCTGGCCCACTGCAAGGAAAAGCAGGATTCCAGGGATAAGCAAAGCTGGCTTCTTTATATTCTCCGTCCTAGACAGCCCAGCAGTCATTTTCCACAGGCACCAGCTAGTGTTTAAAGGGAATAAATCCACAGGAGTGGATTTCTTATCATCTGTGTAACGACTCAGATGCCAATGGAGCGCTGCCCTAAACTGGGACCCCAAGAATGACAAGCACCCTTGCTCTAGAAAAAGTTATCCAACTATATACTGCCTCCTGCTGCCTCAGGCGGAAGATGGAGTATCTGCCATGCTCTACCAAGACGGGTCTGAGTGGTCCCTGACCTCTCCTTTCCGGACTCTTCTAAGGGAAGGAAAGGCCTAAGCTACTCTTCACCATCCTCTTTACATGGCCTTATACACTCCGTCTGCTTGTCCTTTGCCCGGCTACGCACTGGTATTCTCCTAAAGCAAACAGGAAAACAAATACATTTTCACAGCCTACGTAGGGAATGGGTGGGGGGAGATCTGTTAATGAGCCCTGGAGAACCCAGTAAAGGGGATTCCGGTAAAATGCTTCCCCAGACCTTGTAGCCTTCATGCTCCGAGTCTCGACAGCCGGTGGATAAGCACTCCTCCAGTGGGGCACAGCGTTTGGTGACAGAGATGCTGTTTCCTGTGACTTCCATGGTGTGCTGAGTGTAGCAGTATCTGGTGTCTGTCAGGAGAAAATAACCCTTCATTGAGATGGGAAACGCGAATCCTGTCTGACGGAAAAGAACACAGCAGGCTGTCTTCCTGGACGCCCCTCAAATTCATTTTACATGAAATGCTCTAAATATAGGCACCAGAGGATGGCTGAGGGAACCCAATCTCAAAGGAAGGAGCTCTCTCACCACCCATCAAATGACTCAGATGCCAATGAAGTATTTTCCTAAACGGGGACCCCAATAATGAGACAAACCTTCACTTTCAGGAAGTTGTCAAAAGAACTGTCTCCTGCTTCCTTAGATGACGACTCTGAGTATCTGCTATGCTCTCCCAAGGTGATTTTTACGAAGACATGACAGTACATAGGATGGACCCAACCTCCATGCTAAGATCCACTTCCTGCTGGCAGAAGCATGGCCTTCTGCAGAACGCTGGTCTCTCTGTCCATCACAGTCCCCCCAAAGCAAGACACAATAGCATAACTCTGCCTTTCCACACATTTTACCATTGCTCTTATTTTTATTTTTAGGGGATGAGTGGTTCAGAGGATGGCAGCTCACAGGGGATTAGAGCTGTAGTGGTTTTCAAAAGGAGTGGTCTAAGAGAAAAGTTGGGGGGAGGGTGGTAACAACAGGCTTTCAGAAGGTAGAAGATTATAGCGGTGTGTGTGTGTGTGTGTGTAAAGTGTTGGGAGTCATGCAGCCTAGCCTCTGATTAGCATATGACTACCTGTCCAATGGGTTTCCTCTGTGCAAGGCACCCAGGGAAACAGACTCACTTGGCAAAGACCAGTAGTCCACGGGACAGCGTAGGAATTTGCAAAAAAGGTTCTTTTCTTGATCGTTGTATTGTTGATTCTTTGGGCAGTTTTTACTTCTACTTTGTCAGTCACACATGCAACAGCTGTAATTTCCCCTGGAAATTCTGTTCTTTCTTAAGTATTTTCCCCTAAGATTCAGCAGGGGTTAATGCTTCTCAAATCTCTTATCTTGGAATTACTAACTATAGCTCCTAATCCTGGGGACTTCTCTGACTCAATAGACAGTTGGGTAGACATGAGTGCCTTATCAAAGGCTGCTTTTTACAGAGATATTGAGACATGGGGCCTTCCTGTAGAAAAGGGAACTGTTGCAGACATGAAAAGAAAAAACTGTTTGGGTTTGAATATTGTTGTCCTTAAAGCATTGTACCCGTGTCTATTACTTTTTAACTTTGTAACCTCCAAGTAGCTACCAGCTGACATCAGTGCTGCAAGAACAGGATGTGTCCGGCTGGATATCTAGTTAAGCCTGCAAAAATGCTGAACTCTAGAATACGATTTTGTACGGGGTGGGAAAGTCTATTTGGGAAAACATAAAGGGGAACAATGGGGTCTTTCATAATGATTATGATGTATTACTTAAAATATGATATATTTCTTAGAAGTAAAAAAATAGGAGTCAATAATAAAACTGTTCATGTAACTGCGGTAAGAAAAACTCTATTTAAGTATAAATAAAGACAGCCTGAGCTGTTGGGGCCACCTGTTGAGTGCAATCCACCTGGCAGTCACAATTTTTCCTTGTTCTTGCCCCCACGTCCCCATCTCAGGACCTGAACCTGAGCTGAGGCTGCAGCCCGGCAGTGAAGTATTCCCGTCTAACAGCAGAAGAATTAGAAACGGATCCATTTTGTTGGCAAAAGTGACTCTCCACAAAAGAAAGAACTTGGCCACCAGAACAGCCAGATGGAGAATGTTCAGGAACAGACCAACCCTAGAGGTCTCCGAATCTGGGAACTTCTATTTCCCATCCTCTGATCTCCGTGCCCCTCTGGCAGAGGAGAGCCACGGTGGCCGTCTATCGTCCCTCTTCATCCCGGGAAGAAAGTTTGAGGTTTCTTCCAGGGTTTCACAGAGAACTAAAGAAAAAGCGACACTGCCAATGTCATTATTTACGGCCTGCAGGCAGCACGCAGCTCCACGAGCCTGGGTGCAGGAGAGCACTCCAGTCCCCCCTTCATATTACAAGAGAAGGAATAATTCTTAACAAGTGTGTCACTTCGCTGTTTTTCATCCATATCTTGGCTCTCACTCCACATGCTTTATACATTTGGGGTATTTAGTTGCTAATATGGAATTATGGTCTGTGGAATTATTTATTAGGCAATAAAAATTCCCCCATCAGATTCTGTCATGATTTTGGCAGCTTTTTTATCAAAGAGCTAATGTTCAACAAAGAAAGTGTAAGATATTAGGTCCCAGGAATGGGCTAATCTAGACCACACTGACACATCTCGGAAATCATGGAAACTCAGGGGCTTAAATGTCTCCCTAGGCATGCTCAACTCACAGGACCCAGAATCACCTCTGAATCTGACCAATGGCAACTCATTTCCCAGGGTGACATTGCTGTGGATGTCTTTTCCCTGTCTGGGGTGCTGTCCCCACAATGCACCCTGCCTGGAATTCTATTCCCTGGAGTCAGTCAGACCCAGGCAGCCTCCAGACAGCTCAGGGTCCTAGGAGTTCTTGGGGATTAGGGTAAGTGAGGTCATCTGGGGGTGAACAGTTGAAAGCATTATACCTGGCAAATTCCCCCAAGCCCTAGCCTCTAATTAAAGGTGGAGGTGATTGGCTATTGGATGAAGAGGGGGTAGGGTTGTTCATCTGCAGGCTTTAAAAATGAAGACCAGAGGCCTAAGAGATTTACCCCATCTTCCAAAGAGGACTGCTTTACCTCTTTGGCATCAGACGATGGACATTTATAGCTGTGATGGGTATACCTTTTCCACTCCCACCCCAGCTTCAAATGTTGTAGAAAGCAATAAAAGCAGGAATGTTCTTATCTCCCGGCTCTGCTTCGTGAAGGCAACTTGAGCAGCTGCCAGAGGCTGTGCAGCTAAAAATGTAAATGTGTACAGTTACCATCACACCCAGATGGAGGAAGTAAATCACCGCAAGCTTCAGTTCAGGAAACTAGGTTTGTTCCTCAAGTACTGAATGAGCTTGCTCGAAATAAGCCTTAAGATAGCAATTGGTAAACTGGATACAGCTACTTTTTCTTCATCTTTTTCCTCATTAGTTTATCAGTAGGAGGTTTATTCCTTCAAATGCCATGTGGTTCCAGTTCCCGCACTGATTCAAATATTTTTTTTCAGGAAAATATGCAAAACCCTAACACCTAACAAACTAATTTTTGTCTATCTGTGTTGAGAGGAGAATGGAGTTCATTGAAAATGCTGGGAAAGAATTGTTCCTGGAACACCATCAAGCGCAATCCATGAAACAGAGATAGGTTGAGGACATCGCCATCGCCTCCCACGGTAGAGACCTTCATTCTGAAACAGCCGTTTCTCAAAGGCATGCATTCCACTTCTTAGCTTGCAAAGCCCTAGGTGAGTCATGAAATGTTAATGCAGAAAAAGGTTCTGCAGTTAAATATGGGTTGGAAATGCTCAAATAAAGTTGAAGTGGTTTCACCGGTGCACATTTTATGAGCGCCTTCAATATGCACCGTAATCTGGGATCTCCAAGGGTGTGCCGGGGCTCGCAGATGGAATTTCCCGAGCAGAACCAGGTGAACCACAGGCGGCTTATCACTGAGCGGGAGCAGAGATCAAAACTGAGTCTTACTCACAGAGCACGGCTCTCTCTGCATTCTGAAGAACCCCAGGGTTGGTAATGAGGTTATATGAGAATCAAGCCTGCTGATAACTTCACACTAAAAGGATTTCAAAGGCTTTTATCTAAAAGATAAAAGATGGATTTGAATTTCTACCAGGTTAGTTTCAGCCTCTAAAATCTCATATCCTGCAACTGCATAGAATTCCCAGAGGTTGAGAAGCCAAACTCTTTGACTTATGGTAAAGTCAGAAATGGAAAAGACAGCTTAATCCATAACTGAAAAAACACAAAGTATAATTTTCACAACTCTCTCTGTTTGTGTCTCTGTCTCTCCTTCTCTTTAGTCACATTTTGAAATTTAAAACCAGTTCATGGCTAAAAGCATTTTCACTAACCAATATAGTTTCCAATAGAAGAAAACTACTTCAACAAACTAAACCAGGGGTTACTTGAATTAAGCCATTACATATGTCTGTGTCGGAGGGAAATGCTTCCTCCGAGCTGCCCTGCTCTGTGGTTCTGCTAGTTTGGGTTTTACACAAAGATGTCTAAATTTTACAGCAATACCAGGAAACAACTCCTTGGGTGCAAGAAAATGAAGGGGAAGCAAAGAATTTTAACAACAGCCTTACAAATTCTATTAGAAATCAAAGGGCTGGTGGCCCCTGCCTGCACACTGCTGCTCGGTTTTTTACTGTGCACTCAGCAGCTACATCTGCATTGCTGGCCAGGCAGTGACTGCTCTGAGCACCTAAGGTGCAGGACCTCTTTGCAGTCCCTACTTGACTGTGAATCGCCTCTCTGGGATTTCCCACCTAGATTTCAGACAGGTCTTCCGGATCATCTTTGCCTCTGGTCTTCTCTCTTCCAATGCCTGTTTTCACCAGAATGTGGACGCTCTCTCCTGCTGTGTCCTTGAACCTCTTTTCACTCATGTGACCTCAAACTTCTGATTCCACACCTTTGGTCTCCTCCTTCTATCTATGTCCTGGGCACGGCCAGTGTCACATCACGCCTCCCATGTGTGTAGAATAAACAACAACATGCCTCCCCCCGATTCTCTTCCCATGTGTCAATCTCTGGAAGGCACCACCTGGAATGTGACACCTTTATCGTCCCAGAAAATGTGAACCAGAAATGCTGGGAAGCAGCTCAGATTTCCCTCCAAATATGAGCCTCTAAATTCTCTGAAATGCCTGCATAATACATTTCCTACTGCAAGGCTTTATCGCTTCCTGGTCTGGGCCTAAGTAACAGTCTAGGAAATTGACAAGTGTGTAAAATTTGAATTCCCTTTGAAGGGATGAATATTTATGCTTACTTAAAGAACCTGGAGACATAGGCTGGATTGTTATGAATATACAGATGAACTTCCGTACATCTGCCTCCATGCCTGATACCTCGGCCATTCCTGAAAACAGTCTCATTAAAACTTGGCAAAAATCTAGTAAAATTAGGCTTCCCTTACAAACCTGATGTCATTCAATGTGGAACTGTTCTCATGTTCACACCAAACGGTGTGAACTGCTGGGTGTGTGGATGTCTCTTAGACAGGAAAGCAAGAACAGGAGCTGGGGGCGGCAGAAAGCCGATGGGCTGCAAATGCCTGGGCCAGTGCTTCTCAACCTTCCTAACGCTGCAACCCTTTAATACATTTCCTTATGTTGTGATGATCCCCAGCCATAAAATTATTTTCGTTGCTACTTCATAACTGTAATTTTGCTCCTGTTATGAATAATAATGTAAATTTCTGTGTCTTCTGATGGTATTAGGCCCCCAAAGGGGTGGTGACCCACAGATTGAGAATCATTGTTTCCTTCCCGGCACATCTGTTAGCTCTGTGGATTCCTGAGATCCAGTGCTCACTTCCCCTTCCAGTCTCTTCCTGCTCTTCAGATTGAGTACTTTCTATGGTTCTGCTTTCAAATCCCTGGCTCTCTCATTTGTTGCTGCAACTTGATTGGGGTACCCACTGGACATTTTTATTTCAAGCACAGCCATGGTTTTTTAACAATCAGAAATTTTCATTTGGCTCCTCTCATATTTTCCCAATTTCTTTGGTATTTTCAGGGTAATTATAATGACTGAAGCATTTTTCTTATTGCCATTGACTTAAATTCCTCATCAGGCAATTCTTCATCTCTACCTCAGCTAGGTGTTCATTTGTAATAGTTGGGATCAGTAGTGTCCCCCAAAAGTCCACTGTTAACGACTTATTCACCAGCCTCTTCTGTTACTAGGAGGTCATGGAAAGTTTAAGTGAATGAACTGTGTGAGAGTTAGGTTGTTAAGGCATGCCTATCCCTCCAACCATCCCCGCATACCACCACCATTGTAAGATGAGCAGCTTGTTCCACCAAGGACCCCCAGGACAATGTGCAGCTTAGCTGAAGGCCTGAAATCAACAGGACCAACTAACCAACTAACTAACCAAGTAACATTCAAACCTCCAAAACTGTGAACCACGGTAAAGCTTTCGTGTTTAAAGTTAGCTGTGTCAGATGCCTGTTATGCTCTCTGTTCAATTTGAGCCCTTCCTGGGATGCTGGATGACTTTTAAACTTAAATCTGGACATTTCTAGGTGATGCTGTCACATCCTATAGCTCATGAAACCTGGCTTGAGATTGATGGGCTGATCAGTGCTCCCCACACAGGCTTTACAGATGCTGTGCAGAGTATGGGGTGGGGCTTATTGCCAATGGATGGGGCTTACTGCCAATGGGTTGGGCTTACTGCCAATGGGTGGGGCTTATTGCCAATGAGTGGTGGGAGGCAAAGTTCTGACTCTCCACCCAGCTGGTTTTTACAGTGTCCCAGATGGGGTGGAGGTAGCTCCTTGTTGGTGGACTCAGAAGCTTGATGCCTACCACTATGGTTTCTGCTAGCAATGGGGGGTTACCCCATAATTGACCAGAGAGAATGAAGAGTCCATTACTTGTCCGCCTCTGCAACCATCCTAAGAGGTAGGGTGAAAGAAATCATACTATTGCATGAGTTCTAGATGGTATATATTAATGAGATTCTTAATCTCAGGGCCATGGGTTCAAGCCCCATATTGGGTGTCATTATATAATCAGAGATTACGCTTTCACTTTTGTTTCCTGGCCACCCCGACCCAAATAATCACATAAAAACTATACTGTTACAATACTGTTTAGCCAACTGCTCAGGTGCATTCCTAATTAGCTCTTACATCTTAAATTAGCACATTTCTATTAATCTATGAACCACCTTGAGGCTGTGGCCTACTGGTAATGTTCTGGCATCTTTCTCCCGTGGCAGCTACATGGCATCTCTTTGACTCTGCCTACTCTCTCTCTATATATCTCTGTTTGGATTTCCTGTTTACTTTGCTGAGCCATCGGACAAAACAGCTTTATTCATCAAACAATAAAAGCAACACATATACAGAAGGGCATCTCACATTACAGTACAGCCTGCCATGAACTGAAGGGTGGGCTCCCTGTTCTCTTCTGCTGGACAGTGCAGTTACAGTTTTGTCTGTGGTATTTGATGAGAGTAATGGCTCTTATACAGAAGTTTCCTGTCTTTCTAGGCTTCCTCCTTCCCGGGCAGGACAATTTTGCTAGGGTTAATTGTGCCTGTGTCAGTGATACTTTGAGTTTATTGTCCAGCTCCAAGTCTAGAAAGAATGCCTGGAAGTCATCACAGCACTGCTGTTTTTCAGGTCCTGAAGGCCATAGCTACTTTGCAATTTTCTCTTTCTCCATCTTTCAGAGTTCTCTTTTTCTTTTTGGCTCCTATATAATGGTCAGGATTTTATTTGTACTTCATAAGGGAAATAGAAAAGGGCATTAATGTCATCTCTCCAGAATGAAAGCATCAGCATTCCTGGTATCACAGGCTATGTAATTATACATAGGAGAATGCTTTGCTTCGTGCATGATAAGATGCTTAGCCATCCATATGACCTTTTCAGGCCAGATGGCTATGAAGATCTCCATAACTATTCCTCTGGTGGGCAGGATCCTGGTTGAGATCTATCTACTGTTTTAGATTATAAAGAATAAGGTTACAACATGTAACATATCCTTGCACAACTCACCACATGCTTAATTTACTATGAAAACAGATGTAGATATGGAAAGACCATGTCCAGCCAAGCTCTTTTGCTTAAAGCTTAATCAAATTAAAGTATTTAAATTTAGATCTGTGATATTTGCAAAATCTCTACCATGTCTGTACTTTGAATGATCTCATCTGGTTTATTCAGCATTTCTATGAGAACTGTAATTTTGTACAGTGTAGCCACTTGGGGAAATTATTTGCTAAGATCTACTAAGAGTGTATCCATGTAAACTCTGTCAACTTAAGTCACACACACATACAATGCTAAAAGGAAATGAAAGTTCTAGCATAGTCCTAGAGAACTATTATTTGTACAAATAACAACTGGAGACTACAGAAAGGCCCACTGGTGTCAGAATAAATAAATTACGCCATCTAGCGTCTAGTCATACAACAGTAAGAATGAATGGAATGTATTTTTAATAAGATAAGTATACTTCACATAACATTGAGCAAAAGAAATCAGAAAAATAAGAAGCTAATGCAAGGCAAAACTGATCTATATTATTCGAAATCAGGATGGTGCTATATTAGTTTTTTAAGACTACTATAAGAGCTACCAAAGAAATGGACTTCCACTCAAGTTTTTCTTAAGTTTTGGATGCTAAAAGTTTGGAGTCGAGCTTTTCTCTGAGGCTGTGCTTCTTGGCTCATAGATGGCTTCTACCCTCCCCATCCCCACATCTTTACATCATCTTTCCCCAATGCCTGTCTGGATTCCAGTCTCCTCTCACAAGGACATCAGTCATATGGGATCAGCATTTACCTGACTACCTTCTGTAATCTTAATCACTGCTTTAAGACTCTATCTCCAAACAGTCACATCCCTAGGACTGAGGGGTGAAAATTTCTATACAGGGGTGGTGAGGCATGCCTCCTCCAGTAACAGTGACCTCTTGGTTGGGGGAAAAGGATGGAGACAAGCACAAGAGAGGCTTCTGAGCTTTTGGAAAGGGTCACTTCTCAGTGAGTGTTCCGCTTCCATGGCACATTCCGTTTGTGAGGAAGGTTACCCTGTTTTGCTCTCCCATGTACGTAGCCCACTGTAATTCGAAATCAGTAACAGAAGGACTCTCACAGTGAAAGAAAAGTGACCCATGAAGGGATGGGCTGCTCGCCCTTACAGAAACCATACAGCCGCTGGCATCCAAGCATCAGGTCATCTTCTTGGCAGTCCTGCTCCTATCAAAGAATCTTGAGGGATTACCTGAAACTATGGGTTTTCTTCCCCCAGACAGAACTTAACAGTAAACAGGTGCTCATCAGCCCAAGAAGATACTAGTTGCCTTTCTCTTGAAGCTCTTGGGCCAACTGTGAGACTACCCCTTCCCTGTTTTCTCAAAAACATCAACCATACTTTTTTTATTAGTATATTTTATTTGAGACAGATCTATGTAGCCTAGGCTGCCCTTGAAGCCCGTTTCCTTCTGCCTCTCAAGTGCTGGGGTCACAGGCATACATCACTAAGCTATGGTCTACACTTCCTAATGGCGGGTGGGTGACACATACACACGAGGAAGCTCCCCCTTCAATCACTGAAGTTCAGCAAGCATGTGCTCGTTACTGGGCAAGGACCCACACGGCATCTGGGAAGGTTCAAAAACAGTAGTGAGGATTAACAAGACTGAAGCAGAGAGTGGCTAAGATAAAGGGAAGATGGCAAAAGCATGAAGCAGATGCCGCCCATCTGACACTTTTCTCAGACTGTGGCAGAACACGCAGTGTAAGAATCTGGGAAGAATTTATTCTGGCTCGCAGTTTGAGAGGTTGTTCTATCATGCACGGAAGGCCAGGAAGAGTTTGTGGCAGTGGGAGTGAGTGGCTAAGACTGCTCACATCTCAGCGGATCAGGATGCAAGAGGCCAGACCAGAATCGGGTCCACTCTAATCCATAAGCCCAGCACCAGCAGCTACCTGACTTCCTAAATACTCCAGAACTTACCAAGACAGCACCGCTAGCTGGGAACCAACTGTTCAAATACCCAATTCAATGGAGTACATGTCACACTCGTAACCATTGCACCACCTGAAGCCACCTAACCTTCCAGATATTTCCAGATAGAAAATATCTGGACAAAACCATTGTGAATTGGAGTAGGTTTGATACTCTTAATATGTTGTTGCTGCTGCTGCTGCTGCTAAAGATGATGATAATGATGATGCTACTACTACTACTACTACTACTACTACTACTACTACTACTAACCTTACTTAAGATGACAGAGTTTTGGGTTAAAATATCTGGATGAAATAGCTAGTATCTAATAAAATTACTTATAATATCTAATTATATATCTACTATCTAATTATATCATATATTATATATAATGTTTACATACATATATATCTACGTATATATGTATGTGTGCATATGTATGTATAATGAAAGAAAAATTTGAAGAATTTTACTTGCTTAGGTGGCCACTCTGGTATCAATACAAAGAATAAGCTTAAAACGATAAGATGCAGCTAAAACTACAAAAGTCCGATGAAAGTTTCTAGAATACTGAGGATCTGGAGAGTAAGGAAGCAAAGGAGAGGAAAGCTCATTTATTATGGGAGTACTATGAGAAGAGGGAGTATCTAAAAATCATCTCATTCCTTAGCAGCCTGAGGTGCTCGATAAGATACCTTTGTAGACGCAGAAATGAACTCTCCAGAAAGGGAAAGATCCCTAGGGCACACACTGAGTAAGACCCTGGGGTTTTCCTACCCTGGGAAGTTTCAAAGCCTCAAGTTAACATGTGATCTAGAGATAGCTTGATACAAATTAGGGTGGATGCCTTGGAGGACTGCATCCTAAATATAAAGTTGCCTAAAATAAAGAAGAAAATCTCACTCTTATTTTAAGTAAATCAAGAAAAGGATGCCCCAGGGATTGGCCTGTCTAAGAAGTGACAGAAATAAGAAGTCTTTCCTAGAAATATGGTGCCATGGGCTTCTCTTCAGTTAAACTGGGATCTCATTTCTGTTGCCTACTGTACCAATGTCCCCACTAGACTAGCATCCAGAAAGAGCCACCAAAGGACATCTTCACTGATTCAATTTCACAAGAAAAGAGTGGTTAGCTGAGAAGCTGGGAGCAGAGGACACATTTCCCATCATAGCATTTTCTTCTGCTATTCTATCCGATTTTGTCTTGGGGGAGGTAGTGACATTTCCTCATGAAGGGATCAAACATGCCCAGGTTAGGTTCTCTGAATTGTCATTTAACTCTTAATAAACATTTGTATAGTTCCTCTCTCAACAAAGAGATGCCATGGGCAAAGATGACTGTGATCCAACCACATGAATCTCACCACCTATTTTCTATCCACTGTTCCTTCAATTGGTCTCTCATATAACAGATCTCAATATCCTTTTTGTTTACAAAAATCAAGAAAGAGCGGCCAGGTATGAAAGGAGTGTGATGAAATTACAGGTGCAGCAGGAGATACGGCAGCAGGAGTTGGGAATGGAGGGCATCTTAGAGTCTCTTTCTGGAGCAGAAATTACCATGAACCTGTAAGTGACAGAGGCAAAATAATGTGATAGAGGAGGAAACTCTTACTTTCTCTGACTCAGAAAGGAAGCTCCAGTGAACCTGTTAGATAGGCATGCAGCCAGCTAAGCTGCCATTGTTCCTGGGAAGAGTCTAGTCACTGCCAGGTTTCTTCAAGACACACTGGACCAGTACAGAGGCACGGTCAAGTGTGTCAACTCCATCCATCTCAGATGGATGCTATGACATGCTAGACCCACGATTCCAGAGTGCAGCTTCTGAAAGCTTGAGATTTAGTCACACCCACCCCCAAGCAACTGGGTGTGTGGCCTCATTCTACACAGACAAGATCAAATGCTCAGCCGGAATCAGGTTTTTCACCTTCAACCTTGTGATGACTAAAACTTAGCTAAGCATGTCACAAATTAAGCACGCAGTGGCCCAGAGATGCCACAGGAAGGCATCACGCCTTTCCAAGCAACCTCTCAGCAGCCCTCACGGAGCCTGTTGGTCACCTCCGGTCACTTTAGGCTAATGGTAAGCAGGCAGCACAAATGCAGGAAGACTGAGGAAAATGCATTTCAATAACATGGTTATTGCTTTTATTGATAGGAATCCACATAACCTAGACTTAGAAACACAAGAGTCTTGTACTTGTACCTCTTCTCAGGCTCAGGCGTTGAGTTCCCACCCCTCCCCCTGAGGCTCAGAGGTACTCAAAAGGGCACTGCTGCAGTTTCCGGTGTCTATTAATTAGTCTTTGATATACACACACTCCTACTCTTAGGCCAGGTCTTCCCCATCTGTGGGGCACATATGGAAAGTCCAGTGTTCACACCACTGTCCTGCGTGACTTCCTGAAGAGTTGTCTCCTTAAATATTCTAAGTCCTTTCCCTAGCTGGAGAATGGCACAGCTTCCCAGTGTGAGGAGCGACTGTCCCCTCGGCCCTAGCTGCTCTTCTCTGCCCCCAGCTCCCACAGCATTTAAGGCCAGTCTCACTGGGCACTTAACTTTCACCTGCTGTGTCTAACACCTGATACGGTCAGATCTTATCTCCCAGGGTAAACTGTCTGCTCCCAGAAAGAAGAAAATAGATTCCTATCTTCTACTGCATAATTGTCGCAGAGGCCAGGCCTGGCTCCTTTCTGTCATGGACTCAGAGCTCAACTGTATTTGTCCCCAATTACGAACAGCAAGATAAAAGAGGAGCTTCCGGAAAAGGGGAAAGGGATAGCCTCTGTAAAGACCTTGTGTAAAGACCTCTCAGCTCTTCCAGTTATCTGGAGTTTGAAGAGGGAGATTCTGATCTGAAAGAAAGCATCAAGACAGGGCTTTCTCTCCTCCCGGAGAGGCACTCCAGCAGGTGCTTCTGGTCACCTGTGTTTCGTCCTCTCCAACAGGGAGGGATTTGTCTGCTAAAGTCTACAAATACTAGTTCACATGCCTTCCTGTCCCCTGTAAGCTCTGCTGAGTCAGTCCTAAGTAGCCACGCGCTGCTCCTGGCTGAACATGCCCTCCAAAGTTCCTCCACTGTAACCGATTCATCAGCATTAAGAGTCAGAACCTTGGAGAGGTAAAGTCAGAAAGGTAAAGCCGACCTCAGGGGTGGAGTTGGGACACCTCATAGGCCTGTACAAGGTGACTCTGCTCCTTTCCATCTGGCAAGAACACTGTGAACACGTAACACTGTTCTCCCGGGGAGGTCGCAATAAGAAGGTGCCCCATTGGAAGCAGAACATCAGACTCTTCAGACCCTGAACTTTCCAGAGCCTTGCTGTTGGACTTTACGGCCTTCAGAGCAGCGGGAAATGAGTTTCTGGTTCTTTTGATTTTTTTGTCTTGTTTTGTTTTTTTCAAATTCCTGAGATTCAGATATCATGATCTAGCAAATGACAACAAGGTTAGAAGCCAGTTGGCCAGATCTGTTCTAGTAGAAGCCAGCCCTAACGCACATCTTTCTGGATTTGTCCAGAGTCACTGTTGACAACTGTCAATTTTTGGTGCAAATTGAGGTCACTCAGGGAGCTTTTCAAAATCATTGTCCTCAGATCCACCCACGCCAGTAAAAAGGCGACATGTGGGAGGGACCCCAGGCACCAGTGCTTCCAAGCATTTACTGGCCTGGTTGCAATGTGCTGCCACTTTTGAGAAGCAGGGATTCAGTTGGCCCTTTAACAACTGATCCAAATGTTCTTCCTGCAGAGCTAAAGTCATAACATGTAAACACTGACTCATTTTGAACAAAGCAATGCCTGTTGAAGGAAAGGGACAGGGTGGCAAGACAGCTACCTTATGATTAAGCTAGGCTTCACCGGCATCATCTTTTTCTTGTCCCCATAATTTTGTAAGGCCCCCTGACATCACTACCTAAAATTCAACAAGAGCCTAGAAATGAGACGCTTCCCTCCTAGGAAGTAAAGGAGCCTCCAGCAGTTCTCAACCCTTGACTGTTGTGCAGAATCACCAGGCATAGTGAGAGATACTGATGCAGGGCCCGAAACTCTGAGCCTGGTTCAATTTGTGTAGCGCTGTGGTTCTGGATATGGCGGCGTCTGCTCACACGGACATGCTTTGGAAAGGCAGGTTCTCGGGCCCATTTCAGGCCTGATGAATCTGCTAGGCAGAGGAGTCACAGGGTAGGCTATGGTCGCATACCCCTGTGCTGTGATAAGCCATAGCATGGGCAGTGGTCATGCTGTAGGTTGAGAGCCACTGGCACAGGCCGGGCACACACTTTCAGCAGGTTCTCTATATACTTCCAGAAAGTCCCAGGAGAAAGATCAGGGTTAAAGAGTTTGAACTGCTCGTCTCTATCTGTTAGTACTGCCCTAGCTCTCCAATGCCAGCCTACCATGACCAGCAAAGGGTATTCTTTGCACCGGACATGAGAAGTCGTGCCTTATGTTGAAAAATAATGAATGCATTTATTGTATTCGTCATTCTAACATATCGGAATTAAATCTACAGTGGAAAGCATTCACTGCCAAGACAACTGTCAGTGGGGTACCCCATAGTTCACACCCCTACCCCCACTCAACCAGTCGACTTTCCTACAAAATAAAACAGTCAATTAGCCATGACCTCCCAGCCAGATAGAAACATCGTTTTCACTCGCTAGGAAGAGAGATATAAATAGGATGTGTCTTCTTTTCCCAATGAGCATTTTGGTCAAAATTTCAAGCTTCAACTGCAGTCCATCTCGTCCTTGAAAGAGGACTTAGCAGTTGAAAAGGCTCAAGGATTTTTATTTATGCGGCGATGGCATTTAGAATGTCAGCTTTCACAGTCTCAAAATGTAAGACCGTGGCAAGACAGGCAATAAATGAAATCTTTACATGAGCATCGATTCATCCTTTACATGAAAGAAGCGACTAAGGATGAAGGCTTCAAAGAGTGGCAAACAAGCTGCCCATTCTCTACTGTTCCACACTTGGCTGGCCCCAGGGTGGAGACGTCTCAGCTACCTCCCATAGAGCTCCAACTATGCTTCATGAGAAAGGGAACGATCGTATGGGTCCCTGTGTATCTGAGAGTCTTGGAGGATGAATTATGCATCTGCCTAAAAGTCTGCCGATAGACTCAGATAAGAGGAGCAGTTGCGATTCCAAGCATGTACCTGGTCCTCAGGGCCACTCGCTCTCAAGCAGCTCTGGGGACCCAATCTGTCTACTGAGACTTTACCTCGAGGACAGTAGATGTCAGGAGCCCAGCGGTTGCATTCATAATTGTCTGCTGCCTTCTCACAGGTGAAGCATTTAAATCCACCAGGATATGGAGTGGCTGCAAACACCAAGAGAAAAAAAAGAAAAAAACAATTTCAGACGGAGCAAAGAATCCTGTAAAGTTAAATATATTAATTTTTAAAAGGGTTCTCGAGATCTCTTGGAGGTGGAGAAAAAAATTAAAACGAAGTATCTAATGACTCAGCATTTTACAGCAGGAAATTTATTCCTGAGACGCAAACACTTGTATTCACACACAAAACTCTGCAGACAGATCTCCAGTCGGTTTCATTTAAACAGGCTGTCTACTCCTGATCTGGAAACATGAAATCTAAAATGCTCCCAAATCTGAAACTTTTGAGCAGCTCTCCAAGTTGCACACCTGACTTCATGTGACCAGTTTGAAAGGACTGTGTTGAATTCCCTCCAGCAATTGTGCAAAAGTCTTCCAGGCTATTTACAAGGTGTATATGAAACTAACAAATGTGGCCTTTGGGCTTCGGGCTCATCCCAAGATATTGCACTACATACATACAGATACTCCAAAATCCAAAAACCTTTTAACACCTGAAATATCTCTAGTCCCATGCACTTGAGAGATAGGACATTCAGCCTACAATGACCCAACCTGTAAGGATCTCAAATGTCTATCAAGAAGGGAAGGGGTTAAACAAACTGTGGTACATCTATACTATGGAATAGCAGGCACCAACAAGAAGGAACAGACAATTAGTATTTTCAACAAGTTTAATAAGTTCCCTTGGGATTACTGTCCACGAGAGAAAAAAAAACCCAGTCAAAAAACCTACATATTATATGGTTATATTTATATTACTATTTTATTACTTTTATATCTGTGTATTCATGTATGCATGCATGTATGTGTGTGGACGTATGTATGTAGTGTGTGTGTGTGCATGCCCAGGTGCCACAGTATGCATATGGAGACAGAGGACAACTTGCAGGAACTGGTTCTTTCCTTCCACCAAAGTGGCTTCCTGGGGATCAGACACATATGGCAGATCCACCTTGTCCACCCACAGAGCACTTGGGGCCATTTATCAACCTCCTCTGACACGACAGAATTTGGAATGGATGGCACACAGGTGAGCGGCTACCGGGATTACAGGTGGCCATGGGCAGGTACCCCTTGGAGAGAAGGTGTGGCTCACACAATCCCAGCAGCGCTCTCTGACCTTTCCCATCTTCTCTCCACGCCTGCGCCTGCGCTGTGCTTCCTGCCTTCCTCCAAGCACCACTTGTTCTCTGACCTGCTTGCAGGCTCAGGTTGGGGAGTCACCTGAGAACCAGGCTATGGAGGTGCTCAGGATACCAGGTGTTCTCTCAGCAGGAGGCAAAGGGTCAGCAAGCAATGTCAGCCCCCCTCCTGGGAGGGCGGTCTTCTGGTTCCCAGTCCTTTGGCTCTGTGCTTTCACAGGCTTCTAACCTGGAACCCTTTGCTCACCTTGTGATTTAGAGCTCTGCCTTCTCTAAACAGATCCTGAGCATTTTAAACATTTGTCACAATACCTGGCCTCGTTGAAAGCTGCAGGCACTTATAACAACAGTTCCTCTGCGGGAGCCAACAGCTCGCTCTCGCAGATGGCTGTGCCCGAGGATCCCACTGGTAGAAATAATCATCTCAGGGTAAATTTCATGGCCCACATGGAACCAATTAAGTACGTTATCAAAAATAAATGAAGGAGAGGCAGCAGCTTAAGGCCAGAATTATGGTCCAGATAAAACTTTGACTTTTCACCTTGCCCAAAATAGCTGCCCATTCGCATACTTGACTGAAATATTTCAGAAAATGCACTGTGATGATGGTACCTGGACTGCGGACTGGCTGCAAAGGATGAGTAACCACGAGCCCATGAGAATCCTGTGATCCTCCTGCTAGTTAAACTCAAATTTACAAGTAGGTTAAAAATAAGGGTATGGATCACCTCCTAAAATAAAAAACCTAGAGATGACCTGGAGGCAGCCCAGGAGGAAACTGTACCATGGGTAAAATGTTCTCTGGCACATCACAAAAGCAGAAGGAAATAATTTGGTGAAGCATACAAATATAATTAGTAACCCCCCCCCTTTAGCACCTAGAGAAGTCTTTCATATTTTAATTGAACAATTCTGTGTTGGAATTAAAAGGAAAAAACCAGCAAAGTTTCAAAGCCCAAAGCCACTCAGTGTTATATGGGCATTTTAATAGGTTTGTATTTTACAAATATCATTATGAGAAGAAAATCATGCCACCGTTCTAGGAAATCATGCTGGTTTGCTACATTAAAAAGAGTCCCACCCTTAAGTTTAGATTATTTAACATATAAATCATTTTAAGGGGTAAAAATTTAAAATAGCTTGTAAAATTTGAAGTAGCATAATGAAAATAGAGCTTTGGACAAAAACAAATATGAAAGATTTGATAAAACCAGCATTTTTCAAGCAGTGTTCTTCACAGTCACCAAGGTTTGTGACTGTAAGCTAGCCACACCACTTCAGCCCACATGACTCATTCACTAGAACAGCCAATTGTACCAGTCTGCCACTGCAGCCAAAACAATTTTTGGCTGGCTTTGTTGGATTAGTTATGCCCGGAAACTTTTCCATCAAAGAGATAAGTTGAAAACTTTGAATAACAACTAACCAGCTGCTCCAAGAATGAAGTTACTGAGAACCAAACACTAATAAGTTTTTGTGCTCCCAGCCTTGGATTATTTCATTGACTTCTCAAAATGATCTTTTACAACACTGATGACATATTAAATTAAATACTGCCACTTCTTATGTAACTAAACCCTTACTCTGCAATTAACCCAAGGACACTGGAATCTGAAGAGAAGCAAGAGCTATGCACTATGCAGCAAAATGGAGCTTTGTTTCAAACCATTTCTACCCGAATGGAGTCATCAGCAATTGCTACTGGTGACTGACCAAATGCTCTCCATTTTGGTCAGTTTATTGTTATTTATTTTCAAAATTTTATGTGCATGGGTGTTTTGTCTGCATGTATGGCTGTGTGGACCCCCCTTGAAAGCCTAGTATCTAAGGAAGCCAGCAAAGGGGGTCAGATCCCCTGGAACTGGAATTACAGATGATTCTGATGTGCTATGTGGGTGCTGGGAACTGAACCTGGGTCCTATGGGATAACTGCCAGTGTTCTGAACCACTGAGTCATCTCTCCAGCCCCTGGTTGGTCTTATTTTAAAAAACCTATAAATCCACAGCTGTTTGCACTCTCAAGCACTGTAGCTTAATATTTGTTTACAGAAATTCTTTTTGATATTTTGCCTGGGGAGCCAATGAATGGCACTGATTCCTGACAAATCTTTGCAAGCATATTCGACTTTAATTAACTACAGTACGGTACCAAACAAATGGTGAAATTATTCCCTCTAGCAATATTTAACCTGAATAAGGTCAGCAGATGAACAACTATCTCCAATAACTTGCTAACTGATACTTCATCTGATAAAGAGTTTATTCCTCTTTTAACAGACAGGGAAAGAGGTTCCTAAGATGTGCTATTTTCTTCTTTACTACTTCAAAGCCTTACAGAGCGAGCAGACTTCAGATCCTGGTGGCCCCGGCTGTGAATGAATCTACTTTGGCTCTTGATCACAGAGTTAATAAGCTTAGTACACTGCATTTCAGGGCATAAGGCCTTGGTCCCTCAAGAGAGGGCAATTGTAAAGAAAAAAGAAACACCAGAGTACCCAGTTACTTCCTGTAAGAGAATCTGTCCATTAACTCGCATGGTCAGCCCTAGTTCAAGTTTCCAGAACTCGTTTGCAAGGCATCAGGAAAGATTTAGCCTCCCCGCCCACCCCACCCCCTTGGAACTTTTGCCTGGACAAAGACCTTCAGTCAGCCACTGGAAATGTGCAGAAAGCAGATGGTTTCGCCACGGATGTGGATGTGCAATGTGCCTGCTCTCGTCAAATTAGTTTCCACTGGTTTTAGAAAATGGGTAGAAATTTAAAAAAAAAATCTAAATATCTAATATTATCTGTCCTGCACCACTAAAATCTTGCTGATAGAATTCTGACATGAACATATTTCTAATAGGACATACTACCTGATACCTGTCTAGAAGTCCTCTTACTCTGTAAGACTTAACAGAGTGTAGGTCTGTGCATACACATCCTTGGTTCCGCATGTGGGGCATAAGCAGGTTCCTGCAAGGACAGAGCTCTTTGATGCACAAGACGAAGAAGGGTTCAGGACATGCATGCACAGGAAAATTGAATTGTTTTCCAGGAGAGGTTTCTATGCTACAGAAAGAAACAGAGGCCAAGACAGGGCATAGTCATCTTATTAAATTTTCTTGTATGATATTTGACCAAATAAATAGCTCCATTTCTCTTAATATTAACTCTCATTGGGGGGATTGTAATTAGATTTTGGTGATTTAACCTGAGAATGGAAAGAAAAACCAGTACTTCTCATATTAAAAAAAAAGAAGAAGAAGAAAGGCACATACAAATTATCGAACAGAATGTTCTGGAGGACGAGTTTGAAATCCATAAAGTTTGTTTTTTATCATACATGGAAACTTCAAAGATTTGGAAAGCAGAGAGCAAAGGAGATTAGTGAGGAGAGGTCGAACTTCCCCAGCCCAGCTACCATCAATGGCGGCTGTCTGGACCAAAGCACAGTGAGTTTGATTGGCATAGAAAACTTGCGTGTTCTCAAGCTTCCTGCTGCACCGTGTTCTTCCGCGGACAGATTCCGTGTTTCGCTATATAACATTAATAGAGTCTGGCTCACTCACTGACCCAGAGAAAGCTGCTTGTACCTCCACCTACAAAGTGAGGCAATTGTGTAAATAATTCAAAATCAGACCAATCCCATGTCCCCCTCATGTATTTTTTACTGCCAGTGCTCAACAGGAACTTTCTTGTTTCTGCTGGATCACTCCATCTAAGCATGAGCGAGGGCTCAAGGGCAGAGAAGCGTGGCTGTTTAAAAAATCCAAAGTGCAAACAAACACACTCAAGACCCTTCTGATGGAGTCTGGAGAAACGTGAAGTTAACTCTGCTCTGACATGGGCAGAACAACCTCAAGTTCTACAGTCCAACAAGAATTCTCACAGCCTGCGACCTGGGAGGCGACCTGCAGCTGGTGAGTTATCTAGTTCTGCTGCTCACAGTCTAGGTAGAAACAGCTTCAACCATTTTCACGTTTCAGAATTAAAGCAGAAAAGCCCACGCTTCCTATTCAGTTAACATAGGTCACATGACTGAAATTTACCTATTACCGTACTTTATTGTATTTGGGACGAGGTGTTGCTGTGCGGCCCATGCTGGCCTGGAACTCACTAGGCAGCTCAAACAGTCCTCAGCCTCTCCTATGTCAGTCCCTGAGTGCTGGGATTGCTGTCGTGTGCCACCCTACCTGGCTCTCCTAAAGAGCAGATGTGATTTCCCCATTAGACTGTAAAAGTTCATCCTTTGAAGACAACACCAAGTAGGGGCCACCCTCACCCCAGGCACTCAGTAGCCTTCCCAGGGAGGGAAGAGTAGTACGTCTTGTCCTGTTTTACATAAACTCATTCCCTCCAATTTAACTCCCATCCTCTATGTAGCTTTAGAAGAGACCATGGAAGGATGAACTTGTGATCTGAGCCTCTCACTAACGCTGGACAGAGAACATCGAAGAAGCCAGCATTCTGGTACTCACTCCTGAGGGACAGAAACCTGGGTCTTACCAAGTCTGATTGTTTGGGGCGAAGAATGGAATGCAATCTAGAGAGCAGGGCAAGTATCAGAGGGTCTTCTCCTCACGTAAATTATCAAAACAAAGTCAAAACTCCCACAAATTAAGCAGTCAGATAAATTTCCCACAAAAGTAATGAGTAGGCAGATTCTGCCAGTGAGGGCACAGGTGCAGTAGATACACTGCCAGTGAGGGCACAGGTGCAAGAGGCAGACTCTGCCAGTGAGGGCACAGGTGCAAGAGACACGCTGCCAGTGAGGGCACAGGTGCAGGAGACACGCTGCCAGTGAGGTCACAGGTACAGTAGATACGCTGCCAGTGAGGGCACAGGTGCAGGAGACAGACTCTGCCAGTGAGGGCACAGGTGCAAGAGGCAGACTCTGCCAGTGAGGGCACAGGTACGGTAGATACACTGCCAGTGAGGGCACAGGTGCAGAAGACAGACTCTGCCAGTGAGGGCACAGGTGCAGGAGACACGCTGCCAGTGAGGGCACAGGTGCAGTAGATACTCTGCCAGTGAGGGCACAGGTGTAGGAGACAGACTCTGCCAGTGAGGGCACAGGTGCAGAAGACAGACTCTGCCAGTGAGGACACAGGTGCAGGAGACACGCTGCCAGTGAGGGCACAGGTGCAGTAGATACTCTGCCAGTGAGGGCACAGGTGCAGGAGACAGACTCTGCCAGTGAGGGCACAGGTGCAGAAGACAGACTCTGCCAGTGAGGGCACAGGTGCAGG